>CAJHNH020004586.1:0-35674 GCA_905116865.2 Candidula unifasciata
AAATTCATTTACCTACGGGGGGAATATATCAAAAAAAGTTTTTTTTTTTACCTTCTTTTAAAAGGGGGGGCCGGGGGAAAAAAGGGGGGGGGGTGAGATCAATCGCCTCTCTGCGTACCACCTGAGTTTGCTACCACTTTTTCAATAAAAAGGTCATTTGTTCCCGCCAAATTTTTGTTTCAACAGCCTTTTTTTTTTACTAATAAGTGAACGTTGGATTGGTTGGCTTTTACCCCACCATGACACACAAAAGGATAAACACCCGATGACAAAAAAGTGCCACCATTCGGGAGATCACCGGGGAAAGGGGGCCCCAGAAACCGTGTTCAAAATTTGGCCTTTTTTTATGGCCTGCCTATATTGGGGCCCGGAAAAACCCAGATGGGGCTTCAAAAACAAAAATTACGTCCGAAAGGACGAAGGTTTTAAAAGTGAACGTTATAGGGCCGGGTCGTTTTTCTGACAAACAGTTAATGATTCGCTTGGAGATGTTATCAAAAATACAGTGACACCCTGTTACAGTGATATCCTGTTACAGCGGCATCCGGTTACAGTGAAATTATGTTACAGTGACACCATGGTACAATGACAGCCTGTTACAGTGACACCCTGTTACAGTGACATCATATTACAGTGACATCATATCACAGTGAGAGCCTGTTACAGTGTCAGCCTGCTACAGTGACATACTTTTACAGTGTCAGCCTGTTACAGTGACACGCTGTTACAGTGTAAGCCTGTTACCGTGAGTGTATGCTAGGGGTGCCGTGAGTGTATGCCAGGGGTGCCGTGAGTGTATGCCAGGGGTGCCTTAAGTGTATGCCAGTGGTCCCACAGCAATAATCATGAATTTTTCGAAATTTATTGAGGTCAGCAAAGAGAGCAATTCAAAAACAGCAATACCGTGAAAGAAGCCAAGAAGAGTTCTGGATGCAGGTTTGTTAAGAAGACAGTTCTATTGCCAAGGCTGCAGTGCACTCTCAACGGATGCTTACGTTAAAAAAAACCGGATTTGGGAGCAAACTTTCAGGGCCAAGTGATTTGAAAGTTAAATTTACCAAACGTTACAGATACATAAGGAAAATGTTGACAAATTCATTGAAACAGATTCATTCAACTTATTAAACACAACTGAACATTAAATGAGCAATGTTTTTCTTCTTTAGCACGGCTTTAAGGGTCGGTGTGCTGCGAAATGTTTTTTTGTGTGTCCGACATGGGTGCCGCCATGTAAATAAAAGGTGATAAATTCAAATATCTGTAAACAATCACATCATCAGGTGTAAAAAGTGTAACATATTAAAAGCAGAATACGTCAAGCGGAAGCTACATTTTTGAAAAGAAAACTATCTCTTTTAATGTCAGAAAGAGAGTTCTACAATGTTACATAGAACGTGTTCTTCTGAATGGCTGTCAATCTTGGAATGTCAGTACACAAATTAGGACGAATTTGGAAGAAACAGAAATGTGGTTTCTGAATAGAATGTTACGAATACCTCAGACGGCCAGAGTAACAAATAACGATTGTTTGAAAGAAGCTAATGTAAGTAAATCTCTGTATACAACAATAAGAAAGAGACAAACACTGTTCTCTAGCCACATAATAAGAAGTGAGACATCGGAGAACACCGAGACAACTGGAGAAACAATAAATCGGTGGAGAAAAGAGTAGAGGCAGACCAAGAGAGATGATGCCGGATGGGCTGAAACGATGGAATAGAGGGATATCATCGAGTGAGCTGTTCCAGGCATCCATAGATTATTATCTGCGGAGATGCATGAGCGTCTATGCCAGTTGGCAGCTCACATGATAATAATGATGACTGGTGCCGGGTGAAACCAGTCTGCGAACCTCTGCCATAGACGAACACAACAATACTTGGTATGAGTAAAAGCTTTCAACCCCATCAGGACCGCAAATTGAGCCGTTATTATCAGGGACACAAAATGACACTATTCGGATGAGAATCATCGTAGGCGCAAGTACAAAACAATCCTTTTTAACCCGTAGGTTATATGTAGGGCATCTGACGACAGCTGGGGTGGGGCTTTATAAAATAAAGATTGCGTCCTATATTAAAAGAACAACTTACTGCAAGTTGGAGCAAAATACTAGTTGTAAATATCATCGTCACATTGCCAGTAAAAAAAAAAGTTCATTTCATGTTTAACGATTAAAGAACTTTTGCATTGTTCTATTAACGATAGAAAGTATATCTTCCAGCACATGGGCAAGTACGCCTTGATAAATGTCGAACGAACGAAACATCTTTCAATTATTATTTTTCAATAAATGAACACTGTTATAACCCTGCTAGCTTTAGATAACTACTGGCTGTGTGTGGCGGGTAACTTCGCTTTACACTAGCGAATGCACTATGTGCAATTTACAGAGGGAGCTACAAACATTGAATCTTAATAAAGGTTTATATTACCTCCAGCCTTGCTGGTTAAATTAGAGGATTTGGGGTTTGCCCACATCTAATTCCCTACTGTAACTAAATTGTATAGTTAAATGTTCTTAAGTTCACTGACACAAATAAGTACAGTTAAAATAACTCCATAACACTGGAAGATACATTACAACTGGAACATTTATTTAGGAAATTCTAGCTAATATTTAAATTGGCTGTGGAAATAAAATCCTGTTATATAAGGTCAGTTATTAGACAAATCTTAGCTGTAGCTTTAGGTCAGCTTCTGGCTAAGCCTCGGTGACACACCAGGCAGGCCGAATCTTCCAGTCCAGTCCAGACAATCGGGCATTTGCAGCTACTTAGGGATTTACTTATGGATCTCCCACCTGGAATTCCCACCTGGAACTAGAACAATAGAACAGTCCTTATACAAACAGGCAGGAAGGTTCTAACTGGAGACAACAATACCTCCAGTCTTTAAACTGTTAAACTACACACATATATATGGAGTAGGATAGTAACAGGTGTTCACATTCTACTTGTATAGAATGGGAATGTATACAGAACATGGTCCATAATCCTGATGGGGAAATATTTAGGAAACCAGTTTCATGAATACTCTCAAGAACAAGAGTTTGCAGCACACAAAAAGAAAGGACATTCCTCAGTGTAAATTGTTCTGATGTCTGCACACTAGTACTCCTTTAAAGGGTTAACATGTTTACACACACAGACATACACAGTCATATTTCACAATATTCTCATCGTAACCACATGGGTTCACATCACAATGAATGAGAAACAGGGAATGAGTTTACCAAGGCCAGAAACTCATAACAGGTGCTTTGCACTGTTTGAAAATAAATGGGATTGACATATCTCCATCAATATACTGGGTGCTGGGATAAATGTCAAAATACAATCACAGTTGACAATGGGCTTTCCATCTGTCACAGTATTAACATAAAATATACAACACTCACTTCAGTTTAAATCTAAATCCACACATGAGCTAAATCTTATTCAGTAGAGTTTAGAAGTCGCAAAGGGTGAAATATCATTATTACAATTGTAAAGCCACCTGCTGTAGAACTGAAATGTATTCCTAGTAATAGTGAAATATATCTACAACAATCATAATTACAAGCATGGGCCATACATCTCTCTTCTTCTCTGACAGTGTGAATATTAAATTCAGCCCCACTGTGTTATTCACTTTCCAAGCTCTTAAACTAGTCTCAGAATTATCTGGACTAAATCTAAATTAAAGCAAGACAGTAATTTATCAAGCTAATATCACCATGAGGTAAGATTTAACTTAGTAGGGATTAGGTATAATGAATATACACTTCATTCCTTATTTAATTTTCCCACTATGCTGGAAACCGGAACTGACCGAGATTTTACATGACGACATAATTATCAATTAATATAAGTATAATAATTAAAAATACCAATGCACGTTTCTAGTAGCAAATAAACATTAATTAAATTATCAAAAAGATCATATGTTTGCATACATGTACATACCAGATCATAAACGTGGTTAGTAGCTGATAAAGAAATTTATCATGGTTTCTGAGCCATGTGGGGCATCACATTTCAGAATTCAACCTGTGAAATTAATTCAGAGGAATAAGCAGCAATACATCAAATTAAACTTATTCTTATAAACTCACCCCTGGTAGGGAATTCAAACACAGGCAACAAGACAACAGAACTAACTGAACTGTGTCAATTGAGGAGAGCAAAATCTTGACTCCCCCAACCGTGCCTGGTATGAAATGGAAGTTGGAGGTCATAGGCAGTGTTGCCACTTTTCTTTGACAAAAAATATCCAAAACGGTGTCAAAAAATATCTAAAAAGATCTAAATCTGCGTGGAAAAGATCTAGAAAAAGTATCCAAATTGAAAAAGTCAAAAATTACATAGCTTTTGTTATGACTTACCCTACATAATCATGTCCTCACCTTCACTGATGTCTGCCTCACAAGATCCACAGGATAAACTTAGCTTGGATAAAGAAGTTGAAGCTTCAGATCCAAAATGACCCTGGTATGCTTTTCCTGTTCAAATTTCTTTATATGTAGAACAGTAGGCTTATTTCTCTAGTCTCATCAGGCCGAATTTTAATTTGCACGATAGCATTTAAGAGGTCAAATTTCATCCTGTTTTTTAGGTTAGATTTGATATAATTCCTAGCACTGAAAACTCTTTCTACGTCAGCATTTGAGTGGGGTAGTATCATGGCAGACATGGCACTTTAAAGAGCTTACAGAATGGACTGTTTGATGAGGCATCTTTAAATTGTCTCACTTCACTCCAAAACGCTTTAGTTTCTGTTTTGTTTGTCCATTCAGCTAACTTTATTTTGGTTAACTGATATTCTGCTTCCGCGACACTATTATCAGTAGCCCCCAAAAATTCTCATAACTTTACAATATTTAGGTACGTCCTTTATTGGCTGAAGTATGTTGCTCACAGAAAAAAATGAAATATTTTTCAAAACATCTAGATTTTCAGGACGTCTCTGTTTCAATTGATTCAATAATGAGATAAGGAAATCTTGACAGCGTTTTCTTAAGTTGTTCTCTTCATTCTCTGTTAACAGTCCTTTTGTTTTTAAATCATCAATTTTTGATTCGATTTAATATCCAAGGTGTGGCTTAGGAGCCAAATAGCTCTCTACAGTGCAAGTAAGCAAATCAGCTTTAGAAGTTGGCAACACCAGTCTTTTACCACATGAGTGAAATAGCAAAGTGAGATCATCGAGTAATTTAACTTTATCAACAAGTTTAGATTCGAACAGTTTATTAACTTTTTGCACTTCCATTAGAATAGGTTATAAAAAGAGAATAAATGACAAATTTTTTTCATCACTGTACATTCCATATAGTATTTCAGCTGTGTAGCACTTTTCACTTTGTCTTGTTATTTCAAAGTGTGTCTTCAACTTCAGCCATTGCTTCATAATTCTTTCAACAGCTGGTTCAATTGATAACCATCTAGTTTTGCAATCTGACAGAATTTTCGGTGGTGTGGAACCATAATTCAAGGCTGTATATAATGTATTGTTTTGCTGTTGTCTGACAAATTATTTGGAAAACCAGTAAAGTGTTTCAGCAATAAGGTATTCCAAATTCCTTGGTAAATATTTAGATGAAGCATGTGATAATGCTTGTTGCAATGAATGACGCATACATTTTATAAGTATTAACGATGGGTTAGCTTCCTTCAACTTGGCATAAACGCCATTAGTTAGTTAGTTAGTTAGTTAGTTGGGTTATCGTCATTGCACTCCGGACATGTCCATAGGTGCTCAGATCCTCCCCTCAGTATGAACCCCAACGTCCGATGGCTAATAGTACCAGTTCTATGTTGATTAACAAGTCTTCTGACGTGTCCGGTGTGCGTCTCGTTTTTTGCTGTGCCGATCTTAATTCCCAAGTCTGCCATTCTGGCGAGTGATGTGGATTCACTGCCACCAAAGTCCTCTATCCTTCCCATTTCTCTGAGGGCATTGATAATATCAGCATGATCCATAGGCCGACCGTCGGTAGTGATAGCGGATCCAGCCAACCTGTCAGCTCTTTCATTTCCATCGACGCCTGCGTGTCCCGGAACAAAAATAAAGGTGACTCCACGCACAGTGGACTTCTGTAATGATTCAAGCCATTGTCTTCGCACTGAACCTGCCTGAACCCGCCGGATCATACTCATTGAATCACTGAGTATACATACGCGGGTGTATTTTTTGTGTTTCAAGCAAGGCAAACGCTTGCGTTACTGCCATCACCTCCATCGTCATGCTGCTGGTTGTCATGGAGAAGGCACCGTTGGCTTCTTTGACTGTTCTGCCCGCTGAGCGTGCTGTAAATGCCCATGCGCTTCTTCTTTGGCGTATAACGGATCCGTCTGTGTAGATTAGTGCATCTGCTTCGTCTGAATTTTCACCGATGAGAGCGTTGACCTCTGCATTAACAGCAACAGGATTCTCTTCTCTACATCGCCTGTTGAGTGTGACAATACAGGAAAATGTACAAATAAACGCCTGAGGCACAGGTTTCCATTCTGCACCAGGTATGATGTCGGTTAGGCTGCATATTTGCCTAATAACATCTTCTGCCCGACCTAGCCACGATTTTCCCCTCTTCAGTCTGTCGCCTTTTTCACTAAAAAGCGCTTGATGCAGTGGGTGTTTCTTATCAGCACATATTTTGAGGTATGCCCGAGCCCTCCACATTCTGATCCTTTGGTTCATTGTTGGAAAGTCAAGTAGATACATCATTGCTTCACAGGATGTGTAAACGCCATTGTTTATACCAACCATCACTGAGGCATTATCAGTACCACTTACAGTCAAATTCTTCAAGCCTAACTGTTTGCTGATTAAAAGGTCCTTCAGTTTGTAAACTATACTTTCTACACCACACTTTTCAAATTGAACTAGTCCAAGATTTTTTACAAATGGATCAAATGGTCACAGTTTGAAATTACGCAGTGACAAATTAAAAACATTGCGACGGATACTTCAACTTTTGATGATTCATTTATCAGTATAGTTCTGAAAACAGATGTCAGCGGTGTAATATCTTTAAATGAAACTGCAGTTTTATGCTTTTTTAGTCTCTGCATGACTCTTTGAGTGTTGTATTTTCGCTTTAATTTGACACTTGCAGTACTTACAACAATCTTTGTTCATATCCCCAGTTTTTAATTTTATCATCATGCAACCACTCTTTCCAAATTTTTTGCTCATACTTTACTTTTGGCATGTTGAAAGGTTTTTTTTAAAGTGAAAGCCACATAAGAAGGTGAGCAATTATTTTTTTTTTAATCACATGAAAAAGAAACGCAAAGTCAGCACAGAGAGAATACGGTTGAAACAAAGTTAGTATGATTTACGCGCGTTTTTATTAATCAGTACTGGGGCTGCCAGATATTTGTACGTTGACCGTAGTTAGAGTTCAAAGTTCAAGTAATGGCAGTTGTCACAATGTACGTGCCAGACCAAAGCAAAAATATTGTAATAAGTATTTTGCACAGTAATTATTAAATTGACAATGAAAGAAAAAAAATCTATAAAATATCTAACTCCATATGGAAAGCATCTAGAAAAATATTTACGATCTAAACGTCAAAAACAGTATCTAAATGCAATGAAAAAGATCTAAATTTGGATATAAAAGATCCAAAGTGGCAACACTGGTCATAGGAAGGGGGAAGTTACTCTTCAGTTCCCCTTGCACTACTCTTCGCCTTTATTACCTTTCAACTCTTTAATTACAATTTTGCTTCATTGAAGCATTAAGAAAGGGGTAAGAAAATTCCCTAATTAATCCAGTGTTATTATGCTAATTAAAAGCAATAGGAACATGTTTAGAACTTTGGTAATAATATTATTTAAACAAAGCACTTTTTAAAAGGGCAGAAAACAGCTGTCCAGACCAGCTCGTCACATTTACTTTTCCAGTGTTTTTTGTTCAGCGGGGAAATACTTATTGTGCTAACCACATGTCTTTTCTCCTCTCTCCTTACTTTTTATTTTTGTTTTCCTCTTTCCTGTCACACACGATTAAAAAAAAAAAAAAAACTTAAAGTGTGGTCCGTGTAGTTAACTATTATGAATGTGCTGGTGTCTTTTTGTTACAAAATTTGCGTTTTGTCAAGCTGACCGAATCAGTTGCAATCAGTTCACTATGTAACATACAAAAAAAAAAAAAGGGACTTTACTTGAACGTTTCATAATGATTATCAAGCACCATGCGGACACTCATGAGTGAATTATGTATCTCCAAAATCTGCGAACTTCAGCAGTCTGTACCAGTTCAGGTAATGACATAATTTCATGCCACAATACAAGGCTGTCAAGAATCGTCTTGTCTTCCGTTGTCTCTTTTCCACACAGATCTTTCCAGTGGTCACATGTACCAATTGTCGCCTTCTCATAACAAGACGAAATAATGATACTTATCTCTTTCTGAAGTTTGTGACAAGTTGTCATCGAACACTCGCTTCTTACAAAACACATTGGATACTGTTTTGTTGTTGTTTCAACTCCAACAGGAACGTACAACGAGCGACCAACAGCCGCTTACACAAAGTATAACTATTAGAATGAGGATCATCTAGGTACACGTCCAAAAAAACCCGTTTGACAAACAGGTCGGGTTATATTAGGGCTCCCGACAACAGTCGAAGTGGGAACATTCAAATAACGAAAACCTCAGTCCCATACTGGGACGGTTATGCATTGTTCATGATTTTTTTCTTCTTTCTTTCTGCTATCCAAGGAACTCAAAAATAAAATCACATCTCTGAGGCCTCATAACACTATTTGGCCTTTTCACCCATTGTTCTTGTGTTACAACTGTCAGTATATAGCATGCTAAATGTATTTTTCTAATCTTGAATGTCATCGATGCATTAATTTTTTCTTTTTTTTTTTAAGTTTATAAGAAAATATGCTTAGCTAAAGTATCCTTTTCATGGTCGGAATTTCTAACCATTTTTAAATACTTATATATATATTTATATATATATATATATATATATATATATAAGTCTAAAGACTGGTCAGAAATGGAGATGCGATTGAATCTGCCCAGAATGCATTAAAATTGAAAGAGATAATGGGATACACACAAACCGACCGTCGAGGCCTAGGGCACGGGAAGGTCAATTGGTGGTCAAAGGCCTCAGCCAAAGAACGCCGAGACATGGTAATACAAACAGTTAGGGACAACGAAAACGAGGTTCGGGTTCAGAAAGCAGCCCAGCAGTCGCAGCAGGGCCATTGGGTCAGCCTGGAGAGCGCATTGCCAAGAATACTCACATGGGGTGAGATCTGGCGGATGATCCCGCTGCGACTGAGCTTTATCGTTCGTGCGGCGTACGATGTATTACCGTCCGGTGTTAACATGGTTAAATGGTCTGCGACCAACGATCCGACTTGCCCGTTGTGTAAATCGAAGCAAACTCTTGAGCACGTCCTGTCCGCGTGCAGGAAAGCCCTAGGTAAAGACTGATATACCTGGCGACACAACAAGGTACTAAAAGAGTTAACAGCCGTTGTCGACAAGGCTAGAATGAGGGCTAACGCCAGAGCCAGTTCTAGCATCGTCCCCATTCGTTTCCTCAAGGCTGGGCAGGTTCCAAAAGGTAAGGTCAACCAAAACGCATTCGCTCCATCTGTGCTAGACTCTGCGAGGGACTGGTTACTGGCGGTTGATCTGCCAGGCCATGAACGGTACCCCGAGTTGATCCGTAAGACCGGCCTGCGACCGGACATAGTTCTCCACTCTGCGCAAAAACGGCAGCTCATCCTGATTGAGCTGACTGTCCCCTTTGAGTCGCGGATGGAGGAGAATCACATGTACAAGCTCGAGAAGTACAGTGATTTAGCAGCCGGTCTGAGGAGAAACGAGTCGTACACGGTACGGGTATTTGCCGTCGAAGTGGGAGCGAGAGGCCTCGTTTCCACTTCGCTCTACAATGTGGTTAAAGAACTAGGATTACGCGGTAATGAACGGAAACGAACACTCAAAAAACTGGGAGAGGCAGCCGAAAGAGCCTCTAGCTGGCTTTCGACGCAACGCAACAACGTAGGGGACGGGCCTCGGTGAGCTGTTCCGGGTGTCTAGTGGAAAAGGGTTTCTCACCCCTTGAAAGTCCATCGTGTCCGAAGTGTCTGCCAGTGTTCCTCTGCCAACTGCTAATAAAAGTCCAACATGTGTCAGGTAAACCAAACGTAAGCTTGTCGCTCGGTCGTCCAGGCACGCTGACTGTTCTAATTAGGCTGCCGCGACGACTTCTTATCTCACAGTACCTTCTGCAAACCACTAAGTCGTCTTGTCTCTGGCCGAAAGAAAAACACCATCCGGTAATTTCGTGCAGCAGGGAACCAGCCCTGAGCTTCATGAAATCAGGAGGGCCCATCTCCGAAACGCGTGTCTACGAGGATAATTTCTACTGACGACTGGTAGATTCCTGCTGTACTTGCTCCCTGTGAGTTTATTCCTATATATATATATATATAAGGCAAAACGAGTGTTATGTAGACGACGGATTGTTGTAGACATGTGACATTTAACAATAAGAAGATAACTGAGATTTGTTCGTACGCGTACACACTAAGGAAAACGCAAACATTATCGTTGACAGTTCTCCGACAGTCGGTTAAAAAGACTACACGCTCCTTGTTTAGAATTATCCATGTGTAAAATATCTGAGAACATTCCAGCTGACCTGATTGTTTTTTATGAAAGCCATGATTTTTAGCAAGTTTGAATTGATCTTGTGTAATGATGCTATAAACAGGGATAACGTCAAGGTATGACTGACAGAATTTGGCCAGTCCCTGATAGCATGGGTTTCACGGGTGTGTGGTGAAAAGACAAGAGTGAGTGAGTCACGTGTGAATGCGAGATCTGGCTGACTGAGAATAAGGTGGTCATTCAGTGACTGGGTCCCAGATTGGAAGGACGTGAAGCTGAATCAAGAGTGAGAAGTGTACACGTGGATCTGGATTAGAATCGAGTAAATGTTAATCCTGAACGATAAGACATGCAGCGGTGTTGAATGATTGTTTAGGCCTGCAGTTGTGCTCCACGGCATGTTCGTTATGCCAGCTGTGTACAAGGCAATGTCCATCGCCTGAAGCATTGCTAGAGACTCAGAGCGTGAGCAAGGCGAGATTGCCTGGATGGCGTAAGTTAGTTCATCTGTTGATTCGTGTCGCTGGTGTTACAGTGACAATAAACCTGTGAAATACGTCAGCTGTTGTCGACCATCATTTAAAGTTGTGTGGCCGTGGAGAGAGGTGTCGTCTGGCTACAATGAACTGTGACATAACACGTAGACAACAGAGTCAGTGTTGAATCTGCACAAGAGAGATTGAGTGTGAAGGAGACACATTACACTTTGGTTCAATTGGATGGTCAAAGGAATCATCATCGTCCCCTGAAACTGCATGTCCCTGGATCACCATTTTCTGTGGATTTCATGCTGAGATGACACACTATTCAGTTTGAGCCTGGTGGTGGAGGTAGTCACAGCAGCTTTGCACTGAAATATGAACCAGCCGTATGCATAGGTTGTGTCTGTAACAGACTAACGAAACATGCTGAGAAATATGATAGCAGGCATACCATGACACAGTGGGAAGCATCGATTCAGAAATCGTCTTTTGGATCTTTTCTTTGGCCTAAACACTAAGTTGGGAAATGAACTGGCAGATGGATTGGCTGGTGCTGCACCACTGTTTGATGATCTATGACAAGTCAGGTGTGTTCAAGGTTTTTGAGAACAATGGAATACTGAGGAAGTGGGTACAGATTAATGTTATGTGTAGACAATGGTAGCCAGGACATCCGGCCAATACTCTACACTAAGAGAAAAGAAAAAATGGTCGTGTAATTGAAATATTACTTTCACTCCTCAATGGGGGCTGAATAAGACGCGTTGTCTGTTGGAATGTTCTGATTGCTTTGATGTGGGGGCTGTCAACTCAGCTCAGCTTGTGATGGATCAAGTCAAAAAATACTGGTGCAGCACCAGCCACTCTATCTGTACGTTTATTTCCTAACATAGTGTATGAACTAGAAGAAATATTCAGAGAGCGATAACTACACACAAGTAAACGTGGACTGTCTAGATACACCCCCGGTGCTGGTGATCTTCTGAGATTTATATCAATGGACATAGCAAGTTTCGGACAAATAGCGTCAGACAAAAAAAGGATATATACATGTGTACCTGCCAAATTTGAATGTTTGGAAAATCCAAAATGTATGTCTGTAAATGTTGAATTTATGGTCAGTTTCCCGAGAGTTGCATGATATTGCATGGAGATGTTATTAAACAAATAGCTAATACTGGTAAATTAATTAGTCGAAGAACTGTATAGTAGATCCACGAAGTGTTTCTAGATATTTGCAGATCCTTTGGCTGTGAGAAGATATTGCGATGTAAATGCCAGTTTCATTTAAAGCTTTAAGTTACTTTCTTGTCTATTTAATGTCAACATACTGTTACTATTGTCTCCCTCACTTACATGTCTATATAATGTCAACGTTTTATACTATTGTCGCCTTTCCTAATATGTCTATTCAATGTCAACGTTTGTCCAATTCAAAGCAGACGACTTTTCTTTACCTCTTGATTTACAGGAATTTGTTCATTTCAATCCCAGGCTCAATATTAGCGATTATTTCATACTATTTAATTCCCACTATTGTATCAGGTAATAAATATTATGGCTTTGTGAGATGATTTTAGTGTTGTGTGTAAGGGGATTCTAACGTATACGAATATGACTGATGGGATGCCATGATTCTTTCATTGTGGTCTCTGTTCGTTTTGTCTTGGTCTGTGAAAGAGAAGCAGGGCAATAGGTAAAGCTAACAAATGCAGCAACACCGTGTAACATTCACAATGATTTATGTGCGAGTTTATGTCGGTTACAGTAATATATATATATATATATATATATATATATATATATATATATATATATATATATATATATATATATATATATATATGTATATATATATATATATATATATATATATATATATATATCGCATGTGAAACGTGTGTGTAATTTTTTCTTCTTTTAATACCGACTAACCATTTCACACTAACGTTGAGTCACAAAGCAAATGAAACACAAAGCGTTCTGCTGACAAATCGCCTGCTGTTTGGATCGAACACTGGAAATACAAAGCCTGTTCACAAAGCCTGTATACTGGCCACGACTGAGCATAACTGCATACAGATTGGCGAAAAGATTAGCTAGTCGTCTAGGAATATTGCCGGTTTGTGCCAGACATGAGAGATACCAAGAGAGCCGAACATTATATAGGAACGATGAAGACAACTAGCACGTATAACTGAACTTTCCATCACAAAATGTCTTCAGCTGTCCATGATCAACTGTACCGTTGGATTTTTCACTCGTGGACATGTCTATGATTTACTGTACAGCTGGATGTTGCACTCGTGGACATGTCCATAATCTACTGTACAGCAGGATGTTTTACTCGTGGACATGTCCATAATCTACTATACAGCAGGATGTTTCACTTGTGGACATTTCAATGATCTACTGTACAGCAGGATGTTTCACTCGTGGACATGTCCATGATCTACTGTACCGCAGGATGTTTCACTCGTGGACATGTCCATGATTTACTGTACAGCTGGATGTTGCACTCGAGAACATGTCCATGATCTACTGTACAGTAGGATGTTTCCCTCATGGACATGTCTATGATCTACTGCACAGCAGGATATTTAACTCGTTGACATGTCCATGATCTACTGTACATCAGAATGTTTCACTGGTTTACATGTCCATGTTCTACTGTACAGCAGGATGTTTCACTCGTGGACATGTCCATGATCTACTTTACAGCAGGATGTTTCACTCGTGGATATGTCAATGATCTACAGTACAGCATAATGTTTCCCTTGGGGACATGTCCATGATCTACTGTACAGCTGGATGTTTCACTCGAGAGCATGTCCATGATCTACTGTACAGCAGGCTGTTTTACTCGTTGACATGTCCATGATCTACTGTACAGCAGGATTTTTCACTTGTGGGCATGTCCATCATCTACTGTACAGTAGGATGTTTCACTCGAGAACATGTCCATGATCTACTGTATAGCAGGATGTTTCACTCGTTGACATGTCCATGATCTACTGTACAGCAGGATGTTTCACTCGTGGACATGTCCATGATCTACTGTACATCAGGATGTTTTACTCGTGGACATGTCCATGATCTACTGTACAGTAGGATGTTTCACTCGATAACATGTCCATGATCTACTGTACAGTAGGATGTTTCACTCGTGGACATGTCCATGATCTACTGTACAGCAGGATGTTTCCCTCATGGACATGTTAATGATCTACTGCACAGCAGGATGTTTCACTCTTTGATATGTCCATGATCTACTGTACAGCAGAATGTTTCACTGGTTTACATGTCCATGATCTAATGTACAGCAGGATGTTTCACTCGTAGACATGTCCATGATCTACTGTACAGCAGAATGTTTCACTCGTGGACATGTCCACGATCTACTGTGCAGCAGGATATTTCCCTCGTGGGCATGTCCATCATCTACTGTGCAGTTGGATGTTCCACTCGAGAACAAGTCCATGATTTACTGTACAGTAGGATGATTCACTCGATAACATGTCCATGATCTACTGTACAGTTGGATGTTTCACTCGAGAACATGTCCATGATCTACTGTACAGTTGATGGTTCCCTCGTGGACATGTCTATGATCTACTGTACAGCAGGATGTTTCACTCCTTGACATGTCCATGATCTACTGTACAGCAAAATGTTTCTGTGGTTTACATGTCCATGATCTGATGTACAGCAGGATGTTTCACTCGAGAACATGGCCATGATCTACTGTACAGCAGGATGTTTCACTCGTGGACATGTCCATGATCTACTGTACAGCAGGATGTTTCACTCGTGGACATGTCTATGATGTACTGTACAGCAGGATGTTTCACTCGTCGACATGCATATAGTCTACTGTACAGCAGGATGTTTCACTCGTGGACATGTCAATAATCTACTGTACAGTAGGATGTTTCACACGTGGACATAACAATGATCTAATGTACAGCTGGATGTTTCAGTCGTGGACATTTCAATGATCTATTGTACAGCAGGATGTTTCACTTGTGGAATTACATAATAACATAGCAGGAGTGTCAAATGATGGAGGGGAGGGGAAAAACTGGGAGCAGCCAAATAATATGACGATAGTCCACTGTCATAAGTGTAAGCTCACAGAGGTGCATTCAAGAGTATAACATTTCTGATAAGATTGTGTGAAAAGTCTACTAATGTAGGAATTATTATTTCATGGCAGCACGCCATTAAATAATAATTTTTGTGTGTCAATTTATTTCTCCCAAAAAGGACATTGGTGTCTATTAGACATCAACGTCGTACTAATTAGAATATTACTATTTCATTACCAGCAATTCATGCCACTTATTATATGTGAACGACTTCTCTATGCCCGTATGACAGCAGCAAAAAGGATGATGTGCTAAAGTCTGTTCCTTATGCCCTTCCCTCAAACAAATATCTCGAAAACGCCTGTATGGAAACATTCGAATTTGTGTATGCGATCGTAGATTTCATGTCCTTTTTATGTTACAATTTACAATTGCTCATTTGCTTTTTTTCAAATTTTGTTTTTAAATATTTGTATGACTAATAATTTTCTCTCGCATCCCTTAAAAAAGTATGTTTAGTAATAGATACAAATTATTTAGTTTAGACCACAAGCATTTTTTTAAATAATTTCACATGTGCAGCAATACGTAGTGATTATTTTGATAGCCTATCCTGCATATAATGAACTATTGTTTTCGGTTAGCTACCTGAAGCTTATGCAGGAGATGATACTAACTGCATTTTTTGAATCGGTGTCCTTTTTTCCCCCACATACCGAAAAAATCTTCCTCACACCCCCCCCCCCCACCACCCACTACCGTAATTAAAACTGTTATGTTACCGTTACCATTTTTTTTTAAAACAAGAACATTATTATCGACAGGCACATTTCAACAACTTCTACGGAACGATTACTGGGTAATATATTTTTAAAGGCATGCAAGAATTTTGGAACGGATTATAGTAACAACAGTGTAACGGTGCACTGGATTTACAAATATGACGAACACAAGGAATACAAGATAACTGATGGACCCGCCACCATTGATGTCAAGGTTGTCGCCAAAGCTTTGACAATGTCCCAATATAATCGTAGCTCTCACTTTGGTCAGCATGTAGTGGTGGTTTTATGTTGTTTGAATCTCTCTCTCCCCCCACCCCAACCTCCCTGCCTCTACCCGCCAGAGACAAATATAAATATGATTATGATGTGAAATCAACACGGTTAACTATAAAGTCAAAACACATATTACTATTTCTGTCACAATTGGTCACATATGTAAACGATGTGGCCCACAAAATGACACAATAGGGTCATTTTAAATTCTTCTATTTTATTTTAGATTCGACTTTGTTTTTTTTTTGTTGTTGTTTTTTTTCAGTTTACCTGCGTGTATCCGAGCTGCGATGTGTGCTTTCTTGGACCGATACCCCCGACAACTGTGCTAGGGACTGTTAGATGCCATACAATATGTGTTAATTGGTTGAAATGTGCAATAAAATACGTACATACATGGCATATACAAAAGATGTTGCTAGTTGTTGTTGGTCGTCATCAGGGGATGTAAGCACATTCAGTGAGTACACTACAGACGCCAACAAGGGAAACGATACAAATCCATGTCTTGATTAAGATCAGCTCCGTAAATAATGAATATGATTAGGTAATCAGCTATTCTGTATGCACCGAATCCTTGAAGTCAGACCGCCAGTAGCAGGTTTTCAAATCTATTGGGAATGCAAAAAACACACCGTGTTTGATATACGCTTACTGCAATTTAATAAACACAATCATAAAACATATTCATATCAACTATCGATCACATGTGTGTGAGAATTAACGTTTCACATATTCCTTAAATCTTAACGCGTTATCTACACACTTTTTGGCAGGTATGCGTAGATGTACCAAAACTAATTTGTAACACTAAAAGTACCCTACTAGGGAAACCCTGCGTTCAATGTTATCCTGGAAAAATGAGTATGGTTGACCGTTGTTTGATTCTCAGATATCATGCGTATTAAGAATCGCTTTAATATGAATGTCTGTATATACTGGCGCACGTTGTATGCGCGTGCGTGAGTCTGTCTTTTTGATAAAACATACAATCAAATATATTATACAGTATGCCTCTCATACTGTTTTATAAAGATTGTTGACTATAGTGCTGCCAATGCTGATTGGCTGTTCGTTGATTTTACACATATTATTTCTGAACCCAGGACAGTCCAATCCGTATGCGAGATTCTAACCGCTGCGTGCTGTTAAAAATGGCAGATTGTGGAGATTCCCAATCGCCCACAGCCGTCCGCAATGTACTGATTGTAAACTTCGAGAAATTTCGATACTGGTATTGTTACATAATGAAATATTTTCAGGTTTTTTTGTTTTTTGTTTTGTTTTGTTTAACAGCTTGATATAACTTGTATAGTTTCTAACAAGAGGACATGTGTACTGTCATAATGGGTAATAACATAGAACACCCTTTGTGTTTTTGTTTCTTTTTAATTTTTAATTTTTATTTTATTTCTAGCTATCAATGGACAGTGTTGTTTCCATCTGTTGCAGCAGTATTTATATTCGTTTCCATTTTGTGTGATGAATTATCTGAACGTTTTTGTGAGAGAAACAAAAGTGTAATGGGTAAGCCTTTTTTTCTGCCAACCTGTAATCTACACTGTAAAATCTAAGTACAAATAGAATGTGAATCCTCCTGGTCACTGATTTACTCGTTTAAGAAAGAATCGACATCATGGCACACTGGGCACACCCATAGATACTCCGTCTCCCGCAGGAAATATATTGATGTGTAGATGCTAAATGTTTCCGTAGCACACTTATTATACATTCGACATTCTATTTCTTGCAAACCTCCCTCAGAGTTTTTATGCAGGTATTGTTTTTGAAGCCAGAAAATCCGTTCTGCCATTTCCTGGCAATCCTGCATTGCTCAGACAATATACCCACATGTGTTGCTGTAATGTTCAGGTGAATCCACTGATGCCATTTTTGTCCATTTCGCATGTGACTCAATACCGACTCAGTTTTCTGCCATCCACTTCAGAGCTGCAGTAACTGCCCCCACCTTGATCCTCATGCGTAACGTTAGAGATAAAATAAAACTATTTTGCCACGATCTGTTCCTTCAAAAGGCTGAAAATCCCCAGCCAGATCATTCACCCAATGAACAGAATCATCAGTATACCTTTGTGCATCAGCTAGCCTAGCGTTTTTATCTATTAGTTGTTGTTCCTATAATTTTGCTATACGGTTACACCACTATTTACATTCTTTTTTCTAATATGATAATGATCTGATGGAAACATCAACTGTCTATATTCCAGTAGACCCCTGTGTATTTGCTCGATGAACTAGCCTGATGCTATCCTTAGCTTTTTAAACCTTAGTCTAGAATCTTTCAGATTGCATCATTAGTAATTCGCACGTAGACCTCAGCTTGTGCCAGTGACAGTACTAATGGGTATATTTCGAGAAATTTAGCAACAATGTTCAAAACAATGTTTATGTTTCTGATCATTCAATTGTAGCTCGGAATAAAAAAAATTGCATAATTTTTTTTTTTTTCTTTTAAAGAAAATGCCAATCATTATTGAATGATAGAAAAACACACGTTTTCTTACAGAGACAGTCGGAGATGCTATTCTTAAAACTGCTTTCATGAGGTACATCTGTGTGTACCTGACAAAGATTTTTAACAAAAATGTACGAGCGCCAAGTGTTTTACCGAAGTGTAACAGTCTGCCAGGTGTGCTCGAAAGTTTTAACAGTTTTGTTATAAGGTGTAATTTATCACCTCAAAACATGTTCTGGTTACATAAAAACTGTTAGAGGCATGTCATGTAGATTTTCACATTAATATCGACTGTTTGGTGTTGAATAATCCATGGAAGCCGAATGCCCGTTTTATTTGCCCTCATAACTTGTCCTTCACAATTCATCAATATCAACATATACGTTGTATTGTTCCCCTTGGTAATGATTTACTTGTACCCGTGTTTGTTGCTTGTATCTCTTGTGCCATTTACCTGTTCGTCAATGTGTGTGTGTGTGTGTGTGTGTGTGTGTGTGGGGAGAAAAAAGGGGGGGGGGGGCATTTTGTTGCAATCTCAAAGAATAAATCATTTACTGGTGAGTAGCTCATAGTCAGTGTCAGAACATATTTTGTTTAATTAATCACAAACCAAGCATTTTACAATATGTTTCACTATTTTACTAGTAAGTTAAATGCGCTGATATACGTTAATAGACATTTGTTGCAGTTTAGGACAGGAACAAGACGGCTGTGGTTACTATCTTATCCTCTATCACCCATTTCTTTAGTGCACTTTTTCGGGTATACATCAATGTTAGTGAATGTGTCATTGCATAAATTTTGGATGATCTTTTAGTTTAATTATTTGGTCTAAAGTGCGTCCATTAGTTCTGAATCCTGGCTGGGTTTCGCTGAATCGGTGTTTCGTTTCCATGTGGAATGTTACTCTTTCATTTATGACTGTTTTTAGTATATTCCCAAGGTGGGATATTAGTGAAATTAGTCTATATAAATTTACCTTTTCTAAGGGTCCTCATTATTCATTTTAACTGGTGTAATGGTCGCTTCTTCCCATCTTTTGGGGAATCTTTCCTTTTCTCCAAATGCCATAGTAAAAATTCGTGATCTGTATAATGGTTTTAGCTGGAAGCATTTTCTTGATTGTGCAGTTTAGAATGTCAGCTCCGGCTGTTCTGTTAGATCTGGCTTGGACTGACGTGTTAGCGTCTTCTGTAGTTATATCTGCACCTAGGTATAGGTTTTTTTTCCTAACTGGGTGTTTAGTTTCCTTCTCTGTTCTCGTTGGTCTACTCTAGCATTGGAACAGACCTTATAGAAGTGCTTTCCGAAAATATATGCCTTATCTTTATCAATGACTCAGGCGTTGCGAGTCAGACTCGGAATTCCAACGTACCGCGATCGAAACTCACTGCAGGCTGCATGGATTGTTATCATAGTATGGAGCGTCACAGGTCGACTCAGCCTAAAGTGGGTACCAGGATGGATGTTCTGGGAAAGTAAAGAGGACCGGCCTAATGCTGACCACATTTGCTGGTGCTACTGGCATGCCTGTTGATTAAAGTAGAGCACAGTTAAGAACTGACTCCATGGCACACGGAAAAGTACCTTAAACATGCCATTTCCGTCTTCATCAGCCAGCGCAGAGATCAAGTTACTAATGTGCCAGTAGCAGTTTGATTGTATATCTGGTTTAAATTACCTCTCAGTGTTGAGTGTCGATCAGATCCTCCAGACACTCCCATCCATAATTTTGTCATTGACATTGTCCACATATGGCAGTATAAATCAGTGGAGATATGACATGTAGAATGGTATCTGTAGTGGGCAGATGAGCTATCGGGAGTTATTGAGTATCCCATAGAACACTTTAGACGGTGGAAGTAGAGCACTCGTGAGATGTGCCGGTGAGCAGCGGTATTTATAGGTAAGAGTATGCACACTCTCTGGTATTTGCTCAGACAAACAGTACTTTATGAAAATGTATCCCCTGGCGCAGTGTCGATGTTAGGTGAGTGCCTGTGTCATGAGGTAAATAAGTGTGTAGTAACTGCTTTTAAAAAAAAATTAACAATCATGAGGTACATAAACTTATGTACCTGTCAAATATTTATAATTCAGACATGTTATAGCCTCTTTAAAAGAACTCCATCTATCTATCTTCTTTTACCCCACCAGGCCATCACGCAAGTGATGAACATCCGATGACACAAAGTGCCACCATGTGGATGGAGATCACCTGTGGAGAGGTCCCGGAAACCACGTTCAGCCATTGCTCCAGATTTATGGTTGGGCTATATTGCGGCCCCTGGCAAGAGCCAGAGTAGGGCTTCAAAAAAAGGAAAACTTGACTCCCTTAGGGTGATGACTAGGACTGTAACTGCATAAAAAACATTATTATGGTTAATTATAATGCCATCGTTTTGAAGAAGCTACCTATATGTTCAGCTAATGTAGGAAATGAGTTTTGTTTTAGGATATTTCTTTAAAAAATTTTTGGTAAATTCTGATTTATGTAAAATAACAAGGCTCGAAAATGTATAACAAATGAGACGTGTTCATTTCATAACAAATTATTAAAATAAAAGACAAACACATGTCTTACATGTCTGCGTACATATACGCAGGTACACATTTACAAACATGTAGACATACTCAGAGACACTACACACAGAGACACACACAGACAAACGCACACAGACATATACACACAGACAAACGCACACAGACATATACACACAGACACATACAGAGACATATACAAATATATTCACATAGAGACGCGCATATACACAGGCATTCACGCAGACACGCATATACACTCAGGCGCATACAAAGACACACACAAATAAAAACAAAGACAAACACACAAACACACCCGCAGGCAAACACACAGCCACATACACGAAGAACACACAGGCAAGCATTCGCACGTACAGACACATTTAGACACACACACATATACACATACATACACTTACCCACAGTCCTACACGCAGACACACACGCACAAACACACAAACAAACACACACAGACACACATACATAGATACACACCAACAAACAACCAATAAATGCACACATAGACACACATGCATGCACACCCACACAAAGACATAAACATACATAATACACACAGATACAAACATATACACCACAGACACACAAAGAGATACACACACACACCCACGCACCCCCACTCACTTAAACACGCATATATATACGCCGACATACCTTCACAAACATAAACACATCCCACTCACCAATATATATATATATATATACCTACCTACCTAAACAAACACGCACATTCCACACACACATACATACATACATACATACATACACACACACACATACATACATACATACATACACACACACACATACATACATACATACATACATACATACATACATACATACATACATACATACATACATACATACATACATACATACATACATACATACATACATACATACATACATACATACATACATACATACATACATACATACATACATACATACATACATACATACATACATACATACATACATACATACATACATACATACATACATACATACATACATACATACATACATACATACATACATACATACATACATACATACATACATACATACATACATACATACATACATACATACATACATACATACATACATACATACATACATACATACATACATACATACATACATACATACATACATACATACATACATACATACATACATACATACACAACATACATACATACATACATACATACATACATACATACATACATACATACATACATACATACATACATACATACATACATACATACATACATACATACATACATACATACATACATACATACATACATACATACATACATACATACATACATACATACATACATACATACATACATACATACATACATACATACATACATGCATGCATGCATGCATACATACATACATACATACATACATACATACATACATACATACATACATACATACATACATACATACATACATACATACATACATACATACATACATACATACATACATACATACATACATACATACATACATACATACATACATACATACATACATACATACATACATACATACATACATACATACATACATACATACATACATACATGGATCGTGGAGAGGGCCCAAAAACCCCGTTGAACTGTTAGGTTATATTAAAGCCTCCTGAAACAGCAAGGGTGGAGCTTCAAAATAACGAAAAATATTGCATCCCACTTACGCTTTTGGTGATCTAGTCATGTTGGTTGTTGAGGGTAGATTTTGTGTAGAAGAAAAACCTATTACTAGATGCACTGGTAACCTACAATGTATTGACTATGCCCCGAGGATTACACGCATTTTATTACAAGTGGTGAAATATTGGTAATTCAAATTACCGAATCAGTTTGAGTTCATAACTGGGGTGCACGTTTCCAATGTGACAGAAAGATAAGAAAATATGTCCACCTGGCAAACGCATAAGGGAAACAACTACCACTTGTTATAGGTCTCTAAAGATCACTAAAGCTATCGAATGTAATGTTTCTTACTGCCATAATTTATTCTGCAATTCTTATAATGTCCATAATATGTTTGAAGGCAGATCTTTGATTTTTAGACGGTGCAGCGTTCACATATAAATGAAACAGTGATCTCTAGCAACACATGATATCTTATAGCAAGATTAGTTCCGCGCTGACAGGGGCACTGGTAACACTGTACTAATTCTGAAATGTTTCATCCATTAGAATGTTTGACTTTAAACGTAGTTTTTGGCAGGTGCATACATCTGCACCTCGTAATGTTACAGAACAAATATTTGTGAGTTACAATCAGTAGACAAGTCTTCGTTTAGTTATATTTCCGTCTATGTGATCTAAACAAACCCTGTATTATGTTCACCATACACTGAATCACACCGTGAATGTCATGTCTGTATCCATGGTCAAGCATCGCACTGGCCACCTTTGCTTAAAATAATTAAGTCCAAGTCCAAGTCCTTTTGAGAAAAAAAGAAAAGCTCGACCACGTTCAGACTGCTGCTAGCTAGCCTAGGCTGCTAACAGTCTCCGCCTATATTTGTGGTCTGGGTTATTTGCGTCACTTTCGTGACTGGATACTGGTGTTTGTGCCATTTCTGGCTTAATGTTTCCATCCGAATCAAACCGCTCGTCCTGATTTCACTGGTGCATGTCTTCCTTCTTCATTCTTGGTGTTTCCTGTTGTTCTGTCTCCCTTTGATCTGGCTTGGCGTATCTCGAAGGAGAGCGAGCTTCCAAACACAACGACCTTTCGGCCACCATTTATTGTTTTAAAATTTTGAGTATTTTAATTTTGCCAAAAAGTACTGAAAACAGTTTTTGAATGTGAATAGTTCCGAGATGTGAAAATTTTCGCGTGTGACCATAGTGGTCTTATAGTTGTCTTCCTGTAATATGAACGGGTTAGTCATGTAATGGATATGTGTGTGAGAGTTTGTGTGGAGCCTTAAGCGGGTCCAGTCGTCATGTGTTATTATGTGATCAGGTTGTGTTGATAGCTAAGCTCCGGTGTACGTAAATACCATATAA
This sequence comes from Candidula unifasciata, assembly GCA_905116865.2. Taxonomy (NCBI): domain Eukaryota; kingdom Metazoa; phylum Mollusca; class Gastropoda; order Stylommatophora; family Geomitridae; genus Candidula; species Candidula unifasciata. Next base: position 24,359 of record CAJHNH020004586.1, read on the forward strand.
CCGGACCGTCCAGCTCACGCTTTGAGATCCAAATGATCGGCGATAAGAATTGTTGTGGCATGTTGGGCAACGAACTCAAGTGCTCTCTGTGGGAATGGGTTGGGGGGTTAAACTCATAGTGCATCCGAAAGAGTTAGGGGAAGGTGGGGGGAAGGGAAGCGGGAGGCCATTCAGTCAATTCTCGTCGTTGCCGTCTTGCTGGATTCTAGCGTGGCTTTTTGCCGGGACTATGTGTATCACGTTACCAACCTTTGCTATCATCCCAGTGATGGGGTGGTATTGGAGGTTATGCGTTCTAGTCCTGTCATTATCGAGTCACATGTATTCCCTATTTGCTGTCAGTCATATTTTGTTATGAGTCCTGTCGGTCATGTGCATGTTGTATGCATGCTGTGGAGTGGGATGGTTTTGTTTATGAATCCCGGAGTATATGGGCGCACCCAACTAGGTGAATACGTAAATGCACTCGAGTACTGATACATGCAGACAACACTACATATTTGTACGTCCTTTCATACTTATCCGTGTGTGCATACCTAATTGACATTACGTACACACGCCAACTCTTTCATATGCGTTTACCAATGCCAGTACTTACATTCATAAAAAAACGAGTACATCCACACGTAGTGATATTCACTCTTCCATGTCTTATGTGTTTTGTGTCGCTTTGTCTGTAATTTCGTCTGGTCGTGTCACTTTTAAGTTATGTCCCGTTACTGGTATGTGACCTGTCCGGTACTGACGTATCATGTTTTGGTGGATTGTGTGCGTTGATGACGTTCTTGCTGCTTACACCCTTCATTCCATTTGTTCTCATTAATGAACAGACATACAGCAACACAGTTTATGGTTTCTTTGATTGCACTGTCATTCATACACTCACAAATATATAAGTATACACGCTCTCATATATATACACACATGCACACTCATACACACATATACATGCATACAGTAATACATTTAAATCCATGTACTCATTCATCTGTACCTTTCGCACAACTATATTCCCACTGTTCCGTCCACACATGATTCCGTACCATCCACCTACATACACTGTGTCTTATGTATCCATCCTATACACAAATGCACTCATACTACACGCACTCATCCTTGTGTATGTGTCCATGTTCACATCTATGCACTCATCATACTTACACTGTCTCTCTGACTCTAGGATGTTCGGGGTTACCATCTCATCAGTTCCTTCTGTAATACTGAGTAAATCCCTAATCTGGTCTTTTTAGTTTTGATTTGTTTTAATAAGGTATTGTTTAACCAGTTTTTGGATGTCTTTATTGCTATCTACATTTAAACATTTGTTTGCAGTAATTTGTTGTTTGCGTTTTTGAAAAAAAACTCCTCAATGGGTTTCCTTTCCAATTTATATTTAGTGCAGTTTATTATATAATGCTCTAATCTTGAAAGCAGTCCAGACATAGTGGAGATGTAAATTTCTCTGGGTGCCATCCTAATCTAGCTCTCCATAGAAGTTTGTTGGCTGGAATTTTCAGTTTGTCCCGTACCTGTGTGTTAAGGCTGGGCTCTTTAAGGTTATTGTAGGCATCTCTGCCATTATTGCTCCTTTGCCATTGCAGTTTCCACATTTTAATTATATGTCGTTTGATTATGCTGGTCCTTTCTGTTTTTCCAAGTCCTACATCTATTAAAATATCACATTTTGCTCCCTTTTTGGCTGCTATGTCAGCTTTTTCATTGCCAATTACACCTCTGTGTGCTGGTACCCATGCAATGGTGACTTGGCATCCTTTATTCTTGAGTTGAGTTGTTAGATTTAGGATTGTCTCTTTAATATCTGGTCTACTGTTAGTTTTATGTGTTTTTAACGTCTGCACCGAGGACAATGAATCTGTCAGTATGGTAAATTTAGTTGGAGGTTTATTAATTACCATCTCTAGTGCCTTCATTATGCCGACTAGTTCTGCTGTGCATACTGCCACGTGATCTGTTATTTTATATTCTCTTTGTATATTCCACTGTGGGATTATTACTCCTGCTCCTACTTCTCCTGCTTCATTAAACCTGGTACTCACTTAAGGCTAGTGGGGATGCTTACTGAATGAAAGAAATGGTTGTCATTACTGTTTTAGGCACAACGATACTACACTCCTGACGCTGAGGTAAATATTAAACCTTGTATCTTGGCAAGCACTTACAGACTTGCCTGATGTGCAATGATGATAATCGGTCGATTAAATAACTAACAACTACTAGTTGCTAGTTGACCTGTCTAGGATATCACAAATTACATCACTAGGTGTATCTTTATGTACCTGCTAAACACTGACATATGCTAAAACGTAAAGATGTGCATGTGTGATGATAGAAGTCAATACGTGGTCGATCTGTTACACACATTGTACAATGAGTGTCAAACAACAAGTTCAATTTACCTACTAATCTAAAAAGCAAGATAACATACATTAGGACTAAATAGTTATATAATCCAGCCTGTTGACTCAAAGGTAATAATGCATACCGGATGTCAGTATTCGCTATAGCATTAGATAACCTATGAATTTCGTCTGCTTAACATTTTCAGGCCCATGAATTTTGGCAGACTTGGGCCAATTTAATATTCCTTTACAGAAATGGCAGAGAGGGTGTGGTACAAAAAAAGCAATAGAGAATGTAAAATACTTCTAATATCCACACAAGTATATATTTTTAAAGATAAATAAATGTACATTTTGAATTTGATGATAAGTATATGGTTAATATTGTTTTAGCTGAGTAGAGAAGAAGAATTCAGCAGGTGTTAATTTCAGAAAAACATAATTTACGAAAAAATTATACTTACCATGGTTTTGCAGCCACGGGAGCGGAACATATCAAAATTTGACAATAAAACTGAAAAGTTTGTTCAATTTCCTAACAAATTCTAAAGTTATGATACGTTTCTGGGTAAGCTAGCACTCAAGGGCTCTTAGTTCTAACAGAGTTCTGAGCAACATTTTAGAGAATAAATGGCATACAAAATGGGCCATTACACACACACACAGACTATTTACTATTTACTGTGTACAGTTATTTGCAGACTGAAGCTACAGGCAAAGTTTATGTCGTTTCGCTTTTTTTTTCCAATTTTTTTCAGTGTTTTTGTATCGCTTATATATATATATATTGTAATGTGCTCATCTAGGGGCATGTATTGTTTACATTGCTTTCAGACGAACAGTGAGTTGAAACGACACAGCATGAACGAATATTGAGTTCTTTGCTTTTATTCGATGAATCGCCAGTTATCGCAAAGATACATTCATGCTTCCTCGTGCTCGACTTGCTTGGCTGAATCTAGCGACCTGGACGGACTTCCCACACACTACAGGAATTTATCAGCGCCTCTCGAACCATCCATCTATACTTCATGGACTCTAATATCTGACATTACGACGTATGGAAAAACATTCAGTCCTCCTATTGAAATATAACGTTCACTTGACAAATCATTTATTCTTCTCAGGCGTTCATTCACGCGTCCTCTCTCCGTCAGGGCAGAACTTCAACTGTCTTACTTCAGTCCTCTCGGTTTCACGTCTTCCGTTCACGTCTCATGCTTTTCTTGTGTCTCTCACTTCGTTTACCATGAGGGACACACGAGACTCACTTCTCCACCCGTTTTTCTCTTCTCTCACGGGTCCTCCGACCTTTTTCTCCCCATCGGGAACTCTCTGTGGGTTTCCCAGGGAATTCACAACATTACAATCTCCCCCTCCCTTCTAGTAAAAAAAATGTAACCTTAAAATTTTTTTTTTCTATTACTTTATCTTAGGTTATAATTTTAAAGGTTTGGGAATACTTTAATGTAATGATGTGGGATTACCTAATAATCATTTTGGGTTTTAATGGTTTTACTTCCCTTTTGATAGGTTTTACATTATTTTCCCTTTGTCACATTACCAGTTATAAGTACAATAAGTACCAAGTGGCTTAATGAAAAAACAACCCTTCAGGCACTCTCTTCCAAGTGCGGTAGTCCTTATAGGCTCTGCGTATTAACCCCATGCCATCCCACAGTCTGTATAAAAACAGAACAACAATTCTGGTACTCTCTTTCAAAGTACTGAAGTCCATATCGGCTATGGAACAGAAATGTTAGGAAAAACCCGCAAAGTCCCCACCCCTCACCGTTGGACTCATGGCTACTGTCACTGGTTTACGTTTCAATTAGAAACCTATGTTTCCCTATTTAGGATTTCGAACTCAATCCCTTGGATTATGTGGCGTAAATTACCCATTACTTTTCCGAAAAAGTATTGTTATTCCCTTTCTATATCATAGTAATTACCCTATTACATGTTTTACAACCTATATTTTCACCAATAAATTTATCTAAACAACATATGTAATCATTATTAAACCTTATTTCAACATGTTGTAACATCTTCATTGTCATCCTCATCATCATTATTGTCATCATCATCATCGTTATCATCATCATCATCATCATCATCATTGTTGTTGTCGTTATCAGCGTTATTGTCATCATATTCATCTCATCGTCATCATCGTTCTCCTCATTATAGTCACCATTGTCACACGTATATTGTTGCTTACTTACAAATGTAACATACATAAAAATCATCAGTTAAGCTATGTTTACATATTTCATTCATTCAACCATACTCTTTCCTGTAATTCAGGATTTCCCCAGGTAATACATACAATACAAAATTGAATCTATGTTTATAATCTGGACATCACGTCGGGTAGATGGTTTTCAATGCCCTTAATGTGTTCTATCTTGAACTGAAATTGGGATAATAATAACGCCCATCTGTATACTCTTGCGTTATTTGTTGCATCCATTGTTAACAATTTTGTCAGGCCTAAGTTATCAGTCAGAATAATGAATTCCTTTCCTATCAAAAATTTTTGGAATTTTTTAAGGCTGATAACCAGAGCGAGAGCCTCTTTTTCAAAAGTACTGTATTTTTGTTGGGTGGAATTAAGTTTCTGTGAAAGATATAGAACCGGAAGAAGAAGAGTACCGGGAATGCCTTTGAGCCAACATCGCGCGGCTATGGTATGACCACTAGCGTCAGTTTGTAGGTAGAAAGTTTTTAGATGGGACCGGTTGTTCTTAGTATTGGTGGAGTGGCAAATGAAGACTTGATTTTTTGTATGATTTGTCATGAGTTCTGTCCAATCCTTTTTTCTAAACTGGTATTTTTTCAAAAGTTCCGATAGAGGGGCTGTTAGTTCTGCTACTTAGGGATGAATTTACCGTAATAATTACAAGTCCTGAATAGTGCCCTGTAGTTGTGTTCTTGGTCTTTGGTCTTCAATTTTTAAAATTTTAGAAACAATTGTCTCGTCAGTCTGAATACTACCTGGACCACTGTATGTCCTAAAAACTGGATTTGTGTGAAACAAAATCTGATTTCGCTGGATTAACAGTCACCAGAATTTGCCTTTTGAATGTTGCTGAACACTTCTTTCAAGGTGTCTATGTGTTCCGGACAAAGTTTTTGTGTGTATGCAGCAATATCATCCATGTATGCTGTTACATTATTAATACCTGTTAATACCTTACATTTCTTGTAAAATACCATTTTCATCATGTTAAAATGAAAAATTTTCAATTTCCCCTTATAATCTATTTCATATCAACATTTGATACTTTTCTTACTACAGTGTAAGGGCCACGCCATTCGATATAATTATTCAACTGAATCTTTTGGTAGAAAATATAAGCACTTTGTGACCGGTTCGAAGGGTCATCAGTTTAGAAACTCCTATTTGCAAACATTCGCTGCGTTATGTTTGCGTGGGCATCTGCCATTTGTGTACTTCCATGTTACTAATACATCATTATGAAACACTATAATGGGTGGTTTCTAAATATTGTTATACCAGATACATGATAATTAATTCCGTGCTAATGTATATAGACACAATTAAAACTGTTTAATTAAAGTGGACTGGTTAACCTAATATCACAATATATTAAAATAATCTGCTTGCTGTATGTGACTGCTGTTACCGACAAGTTGTATGTGTAATCACAGAATGACGGAAAGTGTTTAGAATAAACCATGTGTAGAAGCAATAGTTTTAGTAGTAGCAATGCAAGTAGTGTAACACTTTTGAGAAATTTGACAGCTTTGATAATCATCAAGACTTGTGAATTGAAGTTTTTCGACTAGAATTAATTAGTCACTAAAAAGTTGCACTATTTGAATAGCATAGATAGTACAGAATAACTCTAAGTTCTTTGTCTGAAATGTTGTCAAAATAATCTGCAATATAATTAAAATGAAGTGTAGTATCCACAATCCACCATGTGTGTAATGTGATGTACCATTCTGCTGTTTCTGTACATGGTGTTTCTTTTGTGATATGTCATGATACTTTTTTGTAACATATCGTATCGCTTTCTAGTTTCAGGACCCAGCGATTTGCAATATTTTTTACAACAATCACAGAGAATAGGATGTTTCATTTGATACCTGTCCTACACTGTGTTTTGTTTCTGTGTTTTGGAGTGTTTTCAGTTACCGTTATTTTTGTAACCACACACTTTTCTCTGCTAAGCTTAGTTTCTGTCTTTTGTATGCTGTTTAATTCTTGCACACTCGCTTTCAATTCATTCCAACTTTTCTTCTTTCTGTGTTGGGCTTTGTTACGACTGCTACTCTTCTTGCTTCTTTCTTCTTCCATACTTTCTGACTCATTCTTTGGCCTTTTTATTCTGTTTGTATTTTCATTTTTCCTTTTCACTCTTCAAGCTTTCTCTTTGACCACATTTTTCTTTGGGAATGGAGTGTTAACTTTTGCTTCTTCATTCTCAATTGGTTTGGGACACTCTCACTGGGATTGAGGAGGGTTTGTCTTTCGTAACCTTACTATCTCACTCACATTACAGCATTCTTTGGGATTGGGAGTTTGTCTTCTGTACTTTCATTCTGACAATACTTTGGAATATTTTTTTGTTCCCAAGCTACAATGTCCCTGTCGGTTTACTGTTCTTAAATCTTCCCCTGTTTTCCAAAATCAAATCAGCACAAGGGGCAATGGTAATACTGCCACAGTTATGAACTTTTTCTAAGTATGGTGTTTTAACAAACACGTTATGCAAGTCGATATCTTTTCGAATCTACTACCCCAAAGGGTACTACAATTGATGTATTTGTCCTGTTAATCTTCTGGTCTAATCAGTCTTTTGATGCACTCCGTAAATAGATTGCACCAGTGTCCCTAAGGCGTGATATGTGTTTGCCCATGGATCTGACCTTTTTGAAACTTTCAGAGTAAGCCCGTGGGCCGTGTGTTGCCAGATTAGCGTTTTCTGAATTGGGTATCATGTGTCCACACGGGTAGGTTGCCCTTCCTTATGGAAATTTAGACACATATTTTTACATTCTTCTTCTGTTTCGTACATGGTAGCTGAAGTTGCTTTCAGCTAATCGCTGTTTCTGACTCATCATCTGATGTTACAACATACTCAAAAAAACAAATTGGTTTTTGGGGGGGGGCCATCTTGAGATCGTTTTATATAGCTAGGACAGTTTAACGTTCTGGTGTGCAAATAACATCCACAAATATAAACATTGTTACTGTTGCATTATTTTTTTTCATACCTCTTAACTTGTTTTTTCTTCTAGAGCAATCACCTGGTTCAATTCTTTCCCATGTAAATATTGGGCTTTTTTTTTATCACAAGGGTGCGTCCGTCACCACCTGTCCTATCGTGACAGTGTCGGTTGCAATTGATGGGTCGTTACCTCTTTTCGTTGCCATACTCCTAAAGTTTTTTGTTTCTGAATTTTCTGTTGGTATGGTTTTTTGCATAGCTGCTGCTGTTCCCACTTCTATCAAATCAGAACACTGGTGTGATAGCACGAAGATTATCATGGTGTGGCTGCAAAATAATTTTTTTCACCTACTGCTTCCTAAAGAATCTGAAATTTGTTGGCTTATTTTTCCTTTAGGAAAGTTGCCATTGCTGTGAAAGAGATTCTAACATTTTACATTCTTAACAACAAATCAACCAATAACTTTTATAGTCATTTTTTACCATTGTGCTGTACTTCAATGCATTTTTTTTTTGGAATATTGTCTGCTGCACTTCTGACAGATAGTCTGCAAATGTTTTGACTACTTATTTTGGGTCTCAAATCGTTGAACTGTTTTTCGGTAGCCAGCTTCGTGCAGGTTGTAATTCTTCCTTAACCCTTTTTCTTTGATATAGTTGTAGTCTAGCTTTTGGTTTTCCAGGAAGTGTTTCCAGAATCTTCCAAAGGTTTCAAATGCCAGGCAGGGTGTTTTTGGAAAGTTAAAGCGTAAGTCTTGCAAGGGATCCGTTATGTGTGGCAATGACCTAGTTCAAGATAATTTTGCTCATGTAACTCTCCGTACATGGTCGCTTCCTTGCAGTAATTTCAGACTACAGTTCCTGCATAGTATTATGTTGAGTGTGGGTTGTTACTTCCCCCTCCCCCCCCTGCTTTTTGTTTTTGTGGATTCTATACGATCTTAGTTCTATTTCTTTTTGCATTGTTCTGGACGTCTTTCCTTTCTCTCTTTCTTTCTATCTAATCTCCCTCTCTATGCTTTGTCTGCTATTATCTGTTCTTTTTCTTGTCGCGTCTCTTCTCTTTCCTCTTCTCTTCTGGCATAGTCACTTTCTATTCCGTGTTCTGTTTCCTGTTCATCGTTTGCTGCGCTCTCTTCTTGTTATCTCTTAGATGTAGATCTTAAAAGAAAAAGTATCTTGCCCAGGCACAAGTCTTCTTCTTCTGGTCGTTTTCTTCTGTCTTGCGTGTTTCTTTCTTCTCTGATTATGTTCTCTTTTTCTGTCTGCTTGCTCTTCGTTATTGGTTCTTCATTTTGCGTGCTTGCTGCTGCAGGCTATGTGGTATCCTCTTCTAGTCCTGTCTCTGTTACTAGGGTTTGTAAGCCTGCATACTTCCTTAACCAGTACGTCCGCCCGCAGGCCCAATTCTTTACCCAATGGCTTACCGTCCTCGTGTGCCATTTGTTTGTGACTGTGTAGTGATGTGTATACGATATCGATTCCTGTACACAATATAAGACAAATTACAAATATGCGGTCCAATGATTAACGCTTGAATATAAGCAATACTGATCACAACCAACTAAAATCATCATTATGTGTATATATAATCACTATTGTATTTAGCTGAGTAGTTCTACCTGACCTCTGTCAGAACTAATATAATCACGATGAACTTTTTTTTACTCAACTTTAAAAAAAATTACTAATGGGGTCCTATCGATTAAAGACCCAGTCTATTCTACGGATCCCTTTTCGCATAGCACACTTTTCCTGTACGGGAAATATAAATTTAACGAACCCCCTTGTAATTCGTTTTCGTGCAATTTTAATCTTCCGGTTTTGGGGTTTTTCCCCTTTTTTTTAATTGGCCACTACCCGTCCCAATTTTTAATTTTTTGGGGTTCATCAGGAAGTAAATGTACTTTTTTGAAAAAAAAGCGGCACTCGTCCCCATAGTTGAAACAGGGTGGCAATCGGAAATAATTTATTTGGGAAAGGGCTTTTTCCCGTTCTTTTAAAGACTTAAGGCCCCCCCGAAAAACTGTTTTTTGCACGTGGGGACTTGGGTTTTTACCTGTGGCTAAAGGATGTTTTTTGTTTAGGGGTGTTTTTGCTATTTTCATGTTAGATCGGGATATGTGGGTAAAGTCGGCTGTCCTGCTTGATCAATGGCCCCTCAACTAGATTTCCTTGTCTTTAACCAAAAACCCTTTTTTTTGTTAGCATGTTTAGGTTTATCATTTTTAAATTGGTGGGCCCGTTGCCCCTTTCCAACTATTTTCAAACCTGGGGAATTTAATTGAAGCTAATTTTATTTTGTAATACACAGTAAAAGTTTGGGTTTCGATTTACACCCGTAACAAAAACGCCCGTATAATTGTTTACGATCACACTGTAACAATTTTGTTCTAGCGGGTTTCATCCCCCTGTTTAAAAAATACGCGGCCCTATTTTTTATGATGCCACTGTAACCCATACGTGGGAAAAGGTTTTTTTTGGAAAGATACTGTAAAGATAAATAATTTTTGACACGTTTCCCATTTTGGGGAAAATTTTGGGCCCTCCTTACCAGAAAAAGTGTACTTGAAAATTTTTACAACATTTTCTTGAGGTAAATTCGAACCAAACAATGGTGTTTTCCCGGGTGAGGGGTGTAAGCGGCCCTTTACCCCCTCCCCCCCCCTTACGTCAACTCTGCAAACCCCGCTTTTTTAGCTTTGAAGTTTAACTGGTCCAAATGGCCCGGGGTTTTTTGGGCCCCTACACTGACCCTGTTTTTTCCCTTGCTTTTTTCCCGAACAAATAAAATTTTTTACTAACCCTTGCTGTTACCGTCAGCGATTTTCTGGAAACGAAACCCTTTACACAGAAAAGCCACTTAATTTACTGTTCAGCCCGTTATTACGGGCCCATTTTTAATTGGTCCCCAAACCGCTGGTTTTCAGTGTGTTTTCCCGGGTTTTCTTCTGTCGTTGTTTTTTTGTCCCCAAAGTTGGGCCGTTTTAGAGCCCCCACTTCTCTCACTAGGGGTTTGTTTTCCCCTAGACCCCAAAGGACTCACTTCTTTTCCCCTTTTTTCCTCTTCTCTCACGGGCCTCCGCCCTTTTTTTCCCCCCCACGGGGGGGAAATCTTTTGGGGGTTTTCCCGGGAAAATTTACAACTTAAAACACACACATATATATATTAATATATTTATATATATATAAAATTATATTTTATATATATATATATCATTTATATAATTAAAACGGTCCATGACAAAGAGTGAAGCATCTAACTGTGTAATGGATTTATGTAATATGGCTTTGACTTTCGTCTACCCGGAAAGGGGAAAGAAAAAGTTTCTAAAATTTTAAAAAATTTCTTCAAAAGGTTTTAAATAGAATTCTCAAAAAATGGGAAAAAAAAAAAGGGGTTTCCCAAATTTCTTGAATGTTTTCATCTATTATTTTTAAAAAAGTGTTAAATACAACACAAACAGTAAATTGACAATTCAAAGGGGAAGAGAACGGTTACACAGCCACAGTCAACATGAAGCCAAGAAATACATTACAGGAAGTCCACATCCATGAAAATTTTTATTACATCACGAATTATGTAGGTATAAAAGTTCGTTTTTACTCAGTTGGCCGGGGAGTTTACACTGCCCCCCTCCCCCCTCCTACCTAATGCACGGGAGTTTCCCCCCCCCCCGCGGGAGTTTCCCCCCCCCCCCACCCCACCCCACCACACACCAAATATTCCAAACGAACCGACCCAAATTGGGTTT
>CAJHNH020004587.1:0-35614 GCA_905116865.2 Candidula unifasciata
ATTTTAATTTCGATTTATTAAAATAAATCTTTTTGATGTTCGTAAAACAACATTACTTGAGTAAATTGTGTACTTAGGTTCAAGTGTCTTTGTGCATATTAGTTTACTTCAGCTAACAAATATTTAAATCACTTGATGGGGGCTTTTAAGTAATGCCAGGAAAGGAGACCAGTCGCAGGGGTTAAATGAGCACCTGGATTATATCACAGTGGGTGTATCCAGATATCTATCTATCCCTTCTCCTTCTCCTGTGGATACAAGTACAGCAACTTTCATTTCATGGAACGAGCCACTCGCTGTTTTTCTTGGCTATCCTAGGGACTGTCTAGGATCAACATAGCTTAGATAATAGTCCAGTTTCTCACGTGGGTGGGCATTGTTAAGGTTCAAACCCACACACCCTCACTATATCAGTGTATTTACCCACGTGGGCGCGCGACACTATCTATCTATCTATCTATCTATCTATCTATCTATCTATCTATCTATCTATCTTCTATCTATCTATCTATCTATCTATCTATCTATCTATCTATCTATCTATCTATCTATCTATCTATCTATCTATCTATCTATCTATCTATCTATCTATCTATCCTATCTATCTATCTATCTATCTATCTATCTTATCTATCTATCTATCTATCTATCTATCTATCTATCTATCTATCTATCTATCTATCTATCTATCTATCTATCTATCTATCTATCTATCTATCTATCTATCTATCTATCTATCTATCTATCTATCTATCTATCTATCTATCTATCTATCTATCTATCTATCTATCTATCTATCTATCTATCTATCTATCTATCTATCTATCTATCTATCTATCTATCTATCTATCTATCTATCTATCTATCTATCTATCTATCTATCTATCTATCTATCTATCTATCTATCTATCTATCTATCTAATCTATCTATCTATCTATCTAAATCCTCTTCATATCACTGTTGACACATAAGGCATTTACAAGTGATCTCCACTGCTGCTGGTCTGCTGCTTTTCTGCCCATGGTATCCAATGTCAATTTACATTCCTTCATTTTCCATTCTATTGTCCTTCTCTAGGTTTCCTTAGGTCGTCCATGTCTCCTTTTCCCATCTGTTTTCCACCAGAGAGCTGTTTTTGCCAGAGTGTGGCAAGGCATTCTGCAGACATGTCCAAGCCATCTCCATCGTCTTACTTTGATACCATTTGCCAGTGATGTGCATTCTGTTTTTCTCCTCAATTCTTCATTTGTGATCTTATTTGGCTAAAATATTCGTGGAATTCTCCTTAAACATTTTTTTTTTGAAAAGTCTCAAGTTTATGTGTAATTCCCGCTGTCATTTTCCAACATTCACTGTTGTATAATAGTATTCGTAGAATGTTGCTCTTGTATATTTTGAGTTTTCTTTTCAAACCAAATCTCTTTGACTTCCATATATTGTTAAGCATTGCTTTGTTTATTCTTGAGTTAATCCTTTCAAAATCTCCACCTGGAGTGACTTTACTTCCGAGGTATAACAATTCTTCAACTTCCTAAATTCTCTCTTCATTTAAGACAATTGGATTTTCTGTTTTGAAATTAATTCTCATGTATATTTATATCTACCATCTATTTTTGGTTATTAAATATCGGAATATGTCACGGTTACTGCGTTTGTTGAGTTAAAAATGTAGTAAATCCTTATAAGTATACAGACCTTTTGCTCCTGAAATGCAGAGGATGTACAGCTTAGACAATCCATAGGCAATATTGTAAACATCACGTCGAAAATCTTTACTTCTTAGATACTTCCCTGCACCTCTTTTGGTTAGATCTGGGAGAAAAAGATAATTATTGTTATCCTTTTTTTTTTTTTTTCAAATTCGCCTCTATTCAATCCGAACTCTGGGTTGGAAAACGAACGCCAGGAACTACTAACACCACCGGATTACTGTAATCGAAAACGAATTCACAGTTATTAATTGATATTTATAGACATCGGAAATTAATACTAGAAAAAAAAAAAAAAAATGGAAATCATTAGTTACAGATGTTAAAATCGGCACAGTGGTACCCCCTGTGACAAGGTACGTCTTCAGTCACAAACACATAGGCTGATGAACACACTTTCCAAACATATTTTGACTTTGCCAGCAAACAAGGCCTCGCGTAGGAATGTAAAACATCGCTTTGACGCCATGTTTTTTTTTGTGTGCTAACGAACAGCATCAGTTAGGGAGCCGCCATGGTCTATCGGCTAGACGCTTGGCTGCAGATCAGAAGGTCGTGGGTTCAGTTTTTGACGCGGGCAAGATGTTTTTCAAAAATAACCTTTGCTCCTAGGTCGACCCAGCCTTGACTGGGAACTAGGTACAGTCCTGGGAAGTAAAGGCGGCCAGCGTGATGCTGATCACTTCATCCACCAAGTGCTGTTTGGTCTATGAAATATAGGTCTAACCCTATATACCCAATACGCCTGAAAGGCGTGGAAAAGAGTCCTTTACTTTTTTTTTTTTCAAAACAGCATCAGTTAGGTACTTAGGTTTGCAGACTGTGATCACTCTCGAAACGCTGCTCTTGATTTTTTTATCCAGAAACCTTCTGTTGTAAACTCTTTGGCTTAGTTTTATCGATACACAACTTTTCGGTCTTGATTCCATGATACATACCATAAATCTGGTAAATGTGTGGCGTTGCTGATTAACTCCGAGTTTTGCATAGCCAGCCAGCCAGCCCGTCCGTCTGTTTATTTCTTAACACACGGGTATCCTTAAAGAAACGATTCAGACAATGCTCTTCACTCTTTACCTCTGAAGTGAAGCATGCCACTCTGTCTGAAGCATGCCACTCTGTCTGAAGCATGCCACTCTGTCTGAAGCATGCCACTCTGTCTGAAGCATGCCACTCTGTCTGAAGCATGCCACTCTGTCTGAAGCATGCCATTCTGTCTGAAGCATGCCACTCTGTCTGAAGCATGCCACTCTGTCTGAAGCATGCCACTCTGTCTGAAGCATGCCACTCTGTCTGAAGCATGCCACTCTGTCTGAAGCATGCCACTCTGTCTGAAGCATGCCATTCTGTCTGAAGCATGCCACTCTGTCTGAAGCATGCCACTCTGTCTGAAGCATGCCACTCTGTCTGAAGCATGCCACTCTGTCTGAAGCATGCCATTCTGTCTGAAGCATGCCACTCTGTCTGAAGCATGCCACTCTGTCTGAAGCATGCCACTCTGTCTGAAGCATGCCACTCTGTCTGAAGCATGCCACTCTGTCTGAAGCATGCCACTCTGTCTGAAGCATGCCACTCTGTCTGAAGCATGCCACTCTGTCTGAAGCATGCCACTCTGTCTGAAGCATGCCATTCTGTCTGAAGCATGCCACTCTGTCTTCACATTCCTCATCATGCTTTCTGAGTCAGTTATAATTGCAATGTGCGTGTATCGTGTTCCCTAACCAGTGGAAAGCTGCAGTGACAGCCTCCACGTCAATTCTTAAGCTGGATGTTGCGGTATCATATGCTAGACTCTCCTACACCAAACCTGGACCATTAGCTTGTGCAGAAAAAAAAAACACAAGTTACTTCTTTTTCCTGTTGACACTGCTCAATCTGAAAAAAAAAAAAAAAACATTACATTACCCGAGTAAACATTATAAATGCTCAAATTTCACTTCATTGGCACCTGCTGCCCACTCTCTACACTCACGGTTCAGTGTTACTATGACTACATAAGTTTAACTATTCCTCAGGCAATCTGACCCTCTCCTCTCCTCACCTAATGTATGCAAACCTGTCTGATCGTTTCCCCCAGCTGAGCCATCCATGAATTCCCTCTTAGCCGCAGACCCTTACCTGCACCCAGTGCTTCGTACAAATGGTGATCTGTATCTGCAACTAGTGTGAGGTATGATTTCGCCTGCAGCAGCTAGAGCCTACCTGCAACAGTCGGTTAACCAAGGACGCATCATCTCCTTATTCACTGAAATTAGTTCTTTTTTTCCCCAAGGCTCACATTAAATGTTTCAGTCATATTAAACTACCGCTTTTCTGCACAGGAACCAGTTAATGAATTTTTCAGTTTATTAACAAATTTTTCATTAGGGTTTGCCGTTCCTCATGTTTCCACTACATACTCATTTTATATTATTATTATCATTTCAAGTTAAAAAAAAAAAAAAAAATTAACACAGGTTGTAAAATTCACCTTTTTGCGGCTGAAGCCCTTAAATTGTTGTTTCAGTCTGATGTTTTCAATTCTGATAAAAAAAATTCGGAGTCATTCGGACTGTGAATTTACACCAGCGGCAGCTGAGCCATCAGTAGTTAGAGCATCTAGCAGGGGTTTGGTGACTTAAATACTGGATGATCCATTTCTTCTTCTTCTACTTCTTTCGTTCGCCTGAAATAAGTTGTCTATATCAGCAATTTTGTCTCTTGTATAAATTTCACTGTTGTTGTTAATTCATTAAATGGTCCATAGAGTTTACGTTCCACTGTTGTTCTTTCTGGCCAAAAGGTTTGCCCTTATGTGTCAAATTCGGTGCAGTCCTGGAGTACATGCTCTGCTGTCTGGTGCACCTTTCCACATGTGCAAATGGCTGATACGCCTATCTTTAATTTTTTGTACATGTGGTTACGTAATCGGTTGTGCCCTGTTCTGAGGCGGAGGATAATGACTTGTTCTGACCTGTCCATGATAAAATAGTCGTCTTGTGCTGGGGCTGGTGGTTTCCTGATTGATTTAATGATTCTTTTCTTTTGGTGGTATGTGACTCGTACATCCGGCTGCACTTTTGTCGCACATTCTCCTGCCAGTTGATCAGCTTTCTTATTTCCAGGCACTCCACAATGTGATGGTATCCACTGCACTACAATTTTCGCTGAAGGCTGAGTTGTGTCAGCAGTGTTTGCAATTCTGGTAGTTTCCTAGACTGGAGTGCTTTCAAGTACTGATTTTGCATCTGTCAGCATTACCACATACTGTGAGCCAAGATTGGTACAGTATTTAGCAGTTTCTCTGTTGCTATCTTGATTGCCTGAGTTTCTGCATCATAGTTATGGCAGTACTTTCCGGTTTGTAAGCTGGTCTTATCCCTAGTACCGTCTGGGAATTCGATGTACACTGCAGCCCCACCATTTCTAACTGCACTTTCTGCGGACCCATCTGTATATATTCTGACCCATTGTTCTTGGGAGTATTCTTCATAAATATAACTGAGGGTGGCCATTCTGCGTTGTACACTATCTTTTTCTTTCTTGTCAAATATTCCTTTCACATTTGTCTGGATTTGTACTGTTAGGTTGCATTTTTCTCTCCATGGGGTTTGTTCTGGAATACTGTTAAGTGGATAACCAATTTCGGGAAGGTCAGGAGTTTGTCTACATATTCTTTTTGCTTGGTGTATAAAGCTGCTTCTTTTTAACCGTCCCAAAGCTAGGTTCTAAAGTCTATTTTTCATGGGGTGATCTAACATACTGATGAACTTTTCAGCTTGTATTAGCAACTTTGAATCTCTGCGTTCTCTCAGTGCCTGTGTTTTCCCAGCTTTCTCCATTTATAATATGGGGGTTGATTTCATCCCTCCTGTGATGACTCTGAGGGCTTGATTTTGCACTTTGTCCAACTCCTTTAATGTGGTACTAGATGCTGAACACCATGCAGTTGACCGATATTCCAAGTGTGGTTGTATGCTTTGCTTGTATACTTTATTGAGTATTTTCCCACTGGCTCCCCACGTGGCTCCACTTAGTTTTCTTAGTATGACTGTCTTCCTCCTGACTTTGGTTGCTGCCTTGTTGATATGTTTTCTCCATGTCAACCTGTCGTCAAATGTGACTCCGAAGTACGTGGGCTCTTTATCATCTCTTAGGGGTATCCAGTTTATTTTGATTATGCCCGCTTTTTGCTTTGGGGAGAGAGTGAATAGTGTGGTGCTACATTTGTCTGTGTTGATGCTGACACACCATCTATTCGCCCATGCCTCAAGTGCATTTGTAGCCCGCTGTAGTGTTTTTGTGGCTATCGTTGCATGTTCATTGGTGCACAACAGTACCAGGTCGTCGGCATACATTGCCATTTTGATTCCATTTGGTATTTCACCATGATCAATTTCAGTTGCGTAGGATGTGATAGTCACTCACATTTGCATCCAAAGGACTGTCTCAACCAGTATCAAATCATGGCTAAGCTACATTGAAACGACTGCTGGTACAGTCTGTTTATAACTATGGAGTAAATATTGTGTGTGTCTGCTATTTCCTTCTGTGAAATACCAGCAGTCTATGAGAACCTGATAAACTACCCAAGAAACGTATCATGACTTTTAAATTAGTTAGGAAAGTGAACACACGTTAGGTGCTATTCTCAAATTGGATATTCACTGCTCTTGTGCCTGCAAAATTATGGTAAGTGAAACATTTTGTTGTAAAATTGTATCTTTGAAACCTAACAGCTGCTGAATTCTTTTTTTCCCCTACTAACTAAAACAGCATTAAACAAAAATATATAATCGGATTCTTTTAAAAACAATTATATAGTTTTGTAAGAATGATAAATGTAGTACATCCTCAATTGCCTTATTCTTAACAGCACCTCTCTGCCATTTTTGTAGAGAGAAATTATTGCGAGCCAAGTCTGTCAAAATGTATGAGCATAAAAAAATAACAACAATGGATTGAGTTTAGCATAATAGTGAAACGTTTTATACGGCACTTTACTTATTATAAAATGCTAGTAACTTTAATGGATGGAGTCTGCATGCGGTATCTAGACAATGCGAGTCCCATAGAATGGTTGGAACTGATTAATAACTTGACAAGAAGTCAAGAAAAACTAGCAAAATACACACACACACACACACCCACCCCCACACACACACCCACCCACACACACACACACACCCACCCACGCACGCAAACACACACACGCACACACACACACACAAGCACACACACAAGCACACACACACAAGCACACACACAAGCACACGCACGCACACACGCACGCACACACGCACGCGCACACGCACGCGCACACACACACGCGCACACACACGCGCACACACACAAGTACACACACAAGCACACACACGCGCACACACACAAGTACACACACAAGCACACACACACACACACGCGCACACACACACACACGCACGCGCACACGCACGCACGCACACACACACGCACACACACACGCACACGCACACACGCACGCACGCACACACGCACGCTCGCACAAAATGTCTTTTGCAAGCATACACACACACAAAAGGTAGATGATATTACCCGAGCTTCTGAAAGCACACAGCTTAACAATGGAAACCATTTTTAAATTCTTTCCAGAGAGCATGTTTGTGATAGCTGTCCTAGGACCTCCATTATTCATCAAATGCCTACAAGATTTTTATCAAAAATACTGTTCGAAATGTTTTATATAATTTGTACAAAGATTCTTTGTCCTGTTTGGTAACTGGATACTTCTCAGTAAATGATGATGTATTATTCCCTTACTTCCTTTGAATTTGGATCATTGCGAATTTTCTCCCTATTCAGATCCAGGCTTCTAGGTCGACTTTGCTAAAAATATGTACCAAGTAAGTCCAGGAAAACAGACTAGGATGGCCATTGTTTCCATCAAATGCCGATTCTGGAATAAAATATCGGTGTAACACTAATTTGTCAGATGTGATAAAGGAATGAATTGGCTTGTTGCTTTTTAAATTTTTTTGTTAATAATCAGGTAACCCACACTATAGATATCACACATGATATGTCTATATAACTATGCACACACCTTGTTTCTTTTATAAATGCGTCTTTTTTCCCCTAGAGCATAACTGAAGTATTTATAATATTATCATGCTAATCCAGTAAAGTGCACTAAAATAATGGAACCAAAGTTGGGTAAACACTGTTTACAACATTTACGTTATCTACTGTCTTCCTTCATAGAAACTGTTTTCCTATTGAGCTGCCTCCCAACGATCCCTCGTTTCCGGGCGTGTGTCTGCATTTTATCAGGTCCCTTGCTGCGGAAGATCTCAACGGAAATCAGTTAAGTAAGATTACACTTAATGCTGTTTCTCCTCTGGGTGAACATTTTCAGTTCCGCATTAACAAATGTTTAAAGATATTAAAGACAAGCATTTGGTTCTGTTTTGGCATAAAATGAGACATCGAGGTATCTATACAAAAATGTATCAAGGGGAAATATATTGGAAAGTGAAGAAAGAGTTTTTTATACTAACATAACTAAGTTAGCTGTTGTTGCTTACGGCGAACTGTCAATCGTGTGGTCACCTCTGGTAAATGCAAAAACCTAAAACAAAGTTTTGTTTTATGAGAACTGCTGGGGTGAAGGGGGATTGGGGGGGGGGGGGGTGTGAAGACAAAGATGGAAGTAAATTTTGTTTAAATTTATTAATCTATGTTATCTACAGCGGCGAGATGTAGAAAGTTCGTAAAATACGATACGTCACCATAGAAACTCTTGAAACATGACAGAAGGGAACATAAACTATGTCTGACTTAGTAACAGAAGTAATAGCTGACACGTGACACTGTCGCAATAGAAGAATCACACCAAACGTCTTTGACGGTAAAACAAATGGGGATTGAATATCTTATTTATACCAACATGTAAGTATTCTGAACTTTAATGACGAATAAAATGCATCCGTTTGATAAACATAAATAAAAGCTGCATTAAGAGAGAAGCACAGCACCAGTCAATCACACCTTCCTGCAGTGATCGGTCACAAGCAATTCTTATTTCAACACATTTACGTGGAATAACACCATGTGAAACACTCATATGTTAGGAACTTCTGAAGTCACAATAAGAAGAGAAAAGCAATTAAATCATAGCTTCAGAAATCATGGAATCAGAGTTAAGGTTAGTTGCGTATCCTTTACAGGACCAACCTCAACAGCCAGGTGGTTTTTCTAGGCAAATTTACGTCCAGTAGTTTGCCATTGCTCTCTGGACGGTCGGCTTTCTTGATACCACTGTCGAAACCAACGCAAGGCGCATGGCCCGCAGATGGGATCGAATTCGGCATCCCGGCATTACTAAGCGTTCCCATCGACTTAGCCACAGAGCCAACGGAATCAGAGTACTATAACGATTTCGCTGAGGGTCAAAGGTCCTGATTACGACACACGACTTGGACTACTGACTGAAGTGATGAAACTAAATTCTGTAGTCGCAATCTGATAAACTAGTGATACATATTCTTACACAGAGAAGCGGCTGGTTGAACGGTTAAAACAATGGGCTCACACCGGAGACCCAGGTTTGAATCCACAGTGAGGTTGGGGGCATTTTTTTTTTCTGTCGGTGTCAAAATAAAATTCTCACCTGCTGTAATAGTGTGAATTCCTGGGGAAATCCTAGGGAGTTCCCGATTCGGGGATAAAGTCAAAGGACTAGTGAAACAAGACGAGAGTGTGAAAAGATGTCTCGAATATCCCATGGTGAGCTAAAAGGGATACAAGGAAAGCTTTAAACTTGAACGGAAGTTGATTATCCAGAGTTGGATAGGAAGTAAGTTGAAGACTGGACCTGAATGTGTGCAGTCGAATACCAGAGAACAGCTGAGAAGAATGCAGATTGTCTGATCACGTGTAATTGTGCGAGAGCAGAAATGAATGTTTACTGACTGCAAGTTTGGATTGCATACATGTCCAAGGAATGGGATGCTAGCCTGATCCAGATGTATGAAAAGTAATGGCAGAGAGAATAACAGGCTGAGATAGTTGGAAATGTTGTAAATCAGCCATGCGTAACGTCCACGAGAAAACATGTGTGCGACTGGACAGTGCGACCGCTGGAACAGCGAATAAAGAGCAATAACTGCGTGTTCGTCGTCTGGTGTGTTCCTAGCAACTTTATGTAACTAAGGACGTCAGTATAGCAGTGTGACGAGTTTAGTCAAACCCTAGACAGAGACACATTTCACCAACACAGTCAATGGCGACAGCACTAGCCACGCGGCCGTGAATGCCCCGGTTCAAAGACACCCCTGACTACACTACACAATTGGTATAATAAAGGCAATAATTATCAGTGATACATTTTGGGTGACATCATCTGATATATATATATATATATATATATATATATATATATATATGTATGTATATATATATATATAAAATACTGACACATGTTATATTGTCTGTTGGCAGAACCTAGACAACAGACTACCACGGTGACATCTTTCATTGATTGCTCTCAGGTCTACGGCTCCACACCCGAGGTTAATTCTCAAATCAGGGCACCAAGTACTTGTTGATTCAATTTGTTGATTAACACAATTCATCGATTGCTTGTTTTAATGTGCACTGCTAATAATGAATTATTACATTATTATACTTAGACTAAGATGAAAGATCTACTTAGATATCAAGAGGAAAGTCAGCACAGAACTAAAATTGAACTTTATAGGTAGACAACAAATCAAATAGTTTGGCCATGTAACAAAACTAGTAGCCAGAAAGGGCACAGGGAGCAGTATTACACAGATACAGCCGTAACAGAGCCAGAGATCGACAATGCAAAATAAAGACCGCAGAAATATCAGAGACACTGAAAAGCACTATATAGAAAGCGAACAGAAGGGCACGTTCCAGAGATCTCTTCCTATCCTGACGCCGCGAGTCATTCCAGGATTAAAGAAAAGAAGAAACAAGAATGTTTAAATTGATTATTAGCAGGTAATTTTGTTCCCCTAGGAAAACAAGGTGCCGCTTCTCATCACAACGTGTGTAAAAAGTTGCTTGTCCTCAACACATACATATATTGTGCCAACGGCTTCGGGAGTAGGAGCGCATTGAGTGGGACACTAGCCTTATCCAAGGAAGAAGATATGCAACCTGAAAACGTCATGTTATGACAGGGCAGATCAGACCTTTAGCCCTGGCTGGCAGCTGGTCTAAAAGGGGAACTCTGACAGGCCAGATAGAGCACTGCTCTTCTGATCCGGCAACTTGTGCAGCCTGTTTTGTTCCAAAAGTCCTAGTGCTACCTTTCCTTTGGAGTAAACAAGGCAGTACAAGAGAGAGAGAGAGAGAGAGAGAGAGAGAGATAGAGAGAGAGAGAAATAAAGATGCATGGGCGACATCTGGTCTCTACAATTTTTGCCCAAGCTTTGTGTTATAAACATCCTCTCTGGTTAATTAATGATGGATAGAAGATGTCGAGGCCGACTTCTACTGTCATGTACAGATGTGTGCAAGCGGGACACGAATGATACAGGTACTGAGGTGGACTCGTGGGAACAACATGACATGGACTGTGTTTTGTGGAGGGGGTCACATCAGGAAATGAATGAGAGTGGAGAAAGAAATGACCACAAAACGATGAGAGCTGAGCATCTGAGAAAACTAAACACAAATGTTGATAACAATGTTTCTAAAATTCCGTTTTATAATTCTGGAAGACTTTTCCTAACGCGGACGGGTTTTGCTAGACTCACTCGCCATCGCAATAGGCTGTGAGTTCCATGCCTTCTCATAGCGCAACATAACATTATTGTTTGGAAAAACATAAATGTGGCAATTATAATCCTCACCACATAGTGTCTGTTACGGTGGCGCTGGTAGATGCCAAAACAAACATACCAATACTGGGTACAGCTGCGCACTGCCAGAAAGAAAGCACTGACTTCAAGTAGCCTCAACTTCATTATTATGGTTCTCAAATGCAATTGCAACAATAAAGTGCTCACGAAGGGTTGTTTCTGTGGGTGAATGGTTGTAAATATATGAGAAGTGATATGCTCAGAAGATGTTTTAAATACTCATTAAGAGGATAATAGGCGCAGTGAAAAGAGCCCGAATAAATTAGTTTCAAAGAAGCAACACTCTGTGCTGTATGTTAAGATGTCTAGCCAGATTTTTTTAGAATGCTCGAACCAAATGTAATATATATATTTACACACCGGCCGTTGTTTAACACACGTGTTATAGCTAATCATGCATTGTACGTTGCTTGAGACGGAAATAGTTAGGAAAGAAATGCCCCAGACTATTTTTCTCGCAAAATGTTTGTGCAAAATGTATGAAATTTACCCCCCCCCCCAAAAAAAAAAGGGGGGCATTATTTACACATTCTACTTTTTTTCAGTCATCTCTGTCCTGTTATATGACGCAGTGGCATGTCATCACTGACTGTATAAGGTTTTGTCTTGCTAAAGTAAAGTCTTTCTTCCCAACACGCGTAGTATCCTTTTTATTCTCAAAGCTTGTCAAACGGAGTGGATTTTAAGTGGGGGGAAAAAAGGAAAATGAAAATCAAAGAACCAGACTGGAACTATACGGTGAATGTCAAATTACACTCCAACTAGTTCACTGATTGCTTCCATTATGTTCTTACTTTAGCAAGTTCGTGCATTGTCGCGCTGGAGAAAGTTCTTTTGCATGAGGAGAAAGTGGGAGGTTGAGTTGAAATAACTGAGTGTTGAGTTTTCTCGTCCCCCTTCTCCTTGCTTTATCCATTTTCGAATTCCTTTAGCTTTTTTTCTTCAAAACTTGGTACAATTTTTTTTTAAAAACCCATAATAAAAAAAAAAATATCTGTATGTCTGGTTTGTGATGTGCACCATTTTATGTTTCTTTCAAAAGTGTTAAGAAAAACTTTCTGAATGCCTCTCTCCAGAGAAAGCTCGGTGTTTGTCTCATTTCAGTACTTCACATTGCAAAAACCACTAATGAGAATTTGTGTGAGTGTGTGTGTGTGTGTGTGTGTGTGTGTGTGTGTGTGTGTGTGTGTACGTGTGTGTGTGTGTGCGTGTGTGTGTGTGTGCGAGTTGAACTTACAGGTTTTGTTTCTTGTTTGTATTTTTCGAATCCTTGTTTAGTTTTGAAATACGCAGTGGTATCAGCTATTTATAGATTAATGTATTCTCAAGAAATGCTTTTTCACAAGCTGAATGTGAATGTGCGAAGATGGCTTGTAGAAAAAACACTCTTGTTGTGAGATTACGTTTTCTATTATGATTCCGAGTAATAGAAACTTGTTGTGGAAAAAAAGATCTACCTCAAATTTCACACAATGCACCCCCCCCCCTCCCTTTTTTTCCCCACGAAATACAAACCACACCCACAATCACTTGTGTCAAGATGAATGCTACTGCCAGACAACCTTCTTCATTGTAAAGAGACAATGATGCTGTTACACACAAGACTAAATATACTAACTAAGCTGTTTGGATTCAGGCACCTCCTTTTTTAATATCCATACACATTTGACAACACAGACTGATGACATACACTATTGGTAAGTTTTGCGCTGCGTAAGCGCAGTCGATAGGAGACTCAATTTCAAATCCAGCTGCGATTCGCTGCAGCCAAAAGTTGGTGAACAAAACCAGACGTTTCCCGGGGTTCACCCAGCCTCTAGAAAATGGTTACCAGAGTGACACTCTGGGGTAAATGGAAAATGTCGCTGTAGCTACAGAGTTACTAAATACTTCTGAATACTTTGTTTAAAAAAAAAAATGAGCTTACTGACTTGACATTAATGTAAAAGAGCCTTGGTGTGACTCACGTAGTTACTAGTTCGAAGTCACCATCAAACACATTTCAGTATGGGACTAACATTCGTGTATGAATTGTAATAGCATAGGGATGCATTTTCTGATGTGAAATACTAAATTGTTTAAATTGTATTGTGGAAATGCTAAGCAAATATCTTTTCACTTACTAGTAGACAAAAACAACAACATGTGAATGGTTTTCATTTGAACACAAGTGGGGTGGGCGGGGGGGGGGGGGGGGGGGATGCGAGCTTTGTAACAAAGCGCTCAAGCCGTTTGCATCGCGCTCTGAAAGTCATGACATTTTTTAGGATAGTGCTGTTTAGTTCACAAGTCTAGATTTTGAGAAGATCACTGGGTGTGGTAGTTGGAGCTATGGCATTCTTTGATTATGTGAGGCTTTTTCTAGCGACTTGGAAGTCTGACCCGCATGAGATTAAACCCTGTGCAGTAAAGTAGATCCTCTCGACTTTGAATGTAAATTTGTTATATGATAGTAAACGTATACATTTTGCAGGGAGTTTTCTTCTCCGCACAAAGAACAACAATTTCCTTCCAGAGTCACTAACAGCTGGCTGCAATAAACGACCAGGAACAGACGATTATTGCTTTGAATCAGGTCTGAATGTGCTTTCAATAATTATTTTTGTTTGTTTATTCTGCAGCGAGATAAGCCGCACATTCACATAAAAGTCAATATTATAAAGAAATATACAAGAACAATAATAGGTGACGCATCGCTTTTCTCATCACGAGGTACATAGGATCAATGGGGCTATTCTTAAATCATCCAGGATTAGACAGGTACCATGTTCAATATTGCACCCACAGCCTTTTTTATCCTGACAATTTCATCAGTACCATATTTAAACTTTCGACTGATAATGGTAACTATTACATAATAATGAAATGATATCTGAAAGGAGCGGGATTAGAAAGGCAGAATGTTAGACGAGGCAGCATACTTTGTTCTTAAAGCTATAAACTAAAGTGTGTTCGTTCGTTTGCTCGTTTGTTCGCGCCTCTATCTGGGAGGTCAGGTCATTGGCAAAAAAAAAAAAAAAATGTTAAACGCTCACCAAATTCCACATTTCAATTCTATTAGAAGTATGAAGTCAGGAATATAAAATAATTTTGTGTCTATGTCTCGCAGGAGATGCTCGCGTAAACCAGAACCCATTTATCGCAGCCATGCACACAGTCTGGCTGCGTGAGCACAACAGGATTGCTAGAAAATTAAAGAGACTGAAGCCAGGTTCCTCCAATGAGGAAATATTTCAGCTGGCCAGAAAAATTGTTATTGGTAATTGCTTCCTTTATGGTGCTGAATGCCTGAGTAAAAAGGTCTTAGTTTTCTATATTATTATGGGACATTTGGGTTAGCTTATTTTGCTTTTTTGCCGGTATTATCAATTTATTTTCATGCTTTATTTAATGCTCCGACTTCGTATGTATGTGTATACATCACTGCTTGTTGAAATAAATTTCAAGAACCGACATAACATCACTTGGGGTATTCCTGTCCCATTCTTCTGCAGCCAACGAAGAGATCCAACTCCGATATCAAATGAACTGGGGTTGTTTGTTCGTTTTGACTTTTCTATAAGAGTGGAGTACTAGCCAGATCCCACGGTTACTCCTCGTTGCACCATTCAATTCAGATGGTGATAGTATAATTGTATCTCTTGACAAACTAGCTGTGTATGCTAGAGGTCAATTAATGCGTGACAATATGCCTATTGTCAAGGTCCTTTGGAAAGGAACAGGACGGAGGCTCAATTAGATCTCTGTTTTTATCATGTCCCTGTTGATTATAGTGAACACTCCAGCGGCACTATCAGATCTCTGTAATATAACTTTATCTTCATGCTTTTTCTACAGAGCTGAACATGTCCGTGTGCGTATACACCATTACAGCTTTTTGTGTGCTTTATTTAAAATTCAGAATCTGTATGTGTTTAAGTATTGACTTCAGTTTTGTGTTTATGTTATAAATATGTCTTCTGTTGAATTATGTTCCTAATTTACCAAGCAATGAAAGATGATTTCCTTGTGTCCGGTTAAAGCAAATGCAGACATCAACCGAAAATTGTCAGCTCAAAAGCGTGATTTCATAAGCAGAAGTGACAAGGATTCCACCTCAAAACTACAGCTGAGTGACCTACACGTGACCTCCGTGCACAGGGAAGGAAAGACAGCCTCGAAATAGTGCGCTTACACCAAGTGAACAGTTAATAACAAAAAAAAAAAGGCGGGGTGAGGGGAGGGGGTTAAATAAGCTTTTTTTTACAGTCTATGAGGGGATCAAGTAAAAGTAAAGGACCCTTTTCCACGCCTTTAGGTGTATAGGGCATACAGGACTAGACCTATATTTATAGACCAACGGTACAAGATGAGTGATGGGGTCAGCATCACGCCGGCCGCCTCTACTTTCCGGGACTGCACACGGTACCCACTCAAGGCTGGGTCAACCTAGGATCGAGGGAATCAAGTGCATCAGCCCTATTTACGTGCGTTATAATAACAGTGGGCTGAATGGTAAATACAATATATATGATGCAAGGTGGTATTTAAAAAAAAAAAGACCTGAAAAGATCACTTATATACTAGAAAGAGAAGAAAACAGGCATTGGTGTGGAATTAGCTTTATCTTCAACACAAATGCACACCGACATCTACTTTTCAAATTTCTGAGGAAGCTAGACATAGGATCTTATATTAAGGAGAGGAACGTTTGACATTATCGTGTTGTTTATTTACTCATGCAATGGTACCAGCGTTTCAGATTCGAATCAGTTCTTATCAACTAGAATCTGATTCTACGTACTAACAGCGGTAGCACAGTATTTGAATACTTGCCAGCCCTCGTAATGACCTTTAATTAGTATTCCTAGCAAGAGTGTCACATACCGCTCTTGTCGCGTGCCTGATTTAGGGATTTCTCCTTATGAACCAACAGCACTCTGAAATAGATAATGTTGAGGCGAAGGCTCGTATTGGTCTAAGAGAGATCTTGTGGCCAATATACGCTCAACTTATTTCAGGAGTACGGCAACTCAAGCTCTGGCACTACAAAATATCTAATATTCCTAGGCACACTTGGCTGGACTCCCTCCCCTCCACCCCCTTTAAAAAGATAGCCTCAAGGCTATGATAGCATACTATCATAGCCATGTTAACACAGATTACACTTACTAATCACACAAACAGCAAAGCTAGACAGTTAGAATAGTGAAACAGGGACACCCAAGTCAGCCATGAAAATTTCTGAATGGATGTAATAATTTCAACATATATACATAATTATAAAGACAATCAAGATGGTTCCCAGTGACTTGATTTCTGGAACTAACGTCGAAGATATGATGTAAAAACAGCCATACAAATGTCAGAGAGTTCAGGAATCATCATAGTGCCTATGGGTAGACATGTAAATAGAGCATGTTGTATGTCATCTCTGATGTTACTTATCCAATTTGGTAGGTAACTTCTCCCCCTCAGTCCATGATGATTTGAACAGGCTGACTCAATAGACTGCTTTTCCTCTGGTTGATCTGGTTAACACTGATCTTCTCCCATATGATAACAAAGGAACTATGCTGGAACCCAACAAAGCTCCCGAAGAAGGCTTCCTTGGAGTGATGACACTGGTGGCCTGCAACAACTGTCTGCAGCCACTAGAACTCACACACAAGCTCCGGTCATGTTGAAGTTGTGGTAACAATAGGAAGGATTTAAGGGCAGGTTTGGTGATAGGGGTTGTATGGGTTGGTGACTGTTAGCTGGACTGTGACTCGTTTGATTGACTTCTAAGGAGGTATCATCCTGTCAGAAAAGAACTCAGAATTAGTATTCATCTTAAGATTCACACACCAAGCTCAATTTATTTCCCTCTACCCTTCTTAGTCACTCAGAGGATAACTCTCAAAAATAGGAGACAATTTTCTCTTCATTTATCTGTCTGTAAGTCAGTACAAGAGATAGGAGACAAGGTACACGGTGGAGATAGATAGACACTACTACACATAGATCATCCTCTCTCCGCCTTCCTTTCTGTACCCGCAGACATGCATTCTATCCCATTCTTACATGCATATTTTATACCTCGGCAATCTGCCCACTGCACGCCCAGTGTAGTTGTGCTAAAAATATCCTCTGACTCAGAGCGCCTAGCTGGCCGAAATGCGACCCAGTTAAATATGTCTGCTAGTCGACACAAACTCCGTTGTCTGGTTAGAGAATAATTAACTTGCTGGGTTTAATATCTTTGTAATTGTGTGGGTCATGTAAAGCACAAACTATTAGCCTGCGAAGGGAAAGGTTTGATTTCAGGGGCTTGAGTGTCTGGACACCAAGAACAGCCTAGTTCTGTGCGGTCACACAGCTGAGTCTCCCCTCCCTGTAGTAGCGGCTAACTTTATAGAGACATATTTCATGGTACTCGTAAACTATATTCAACTTACCATAGCTTAGGAATTCTTTAAAGATTAAACTGTTATTTGAATGCGCCAAGATTTAGTTGAGAAGTTGAAATACGTCTAGACGCCTCAGAGGTCTGGCAAAAGAATGACCCCGCCAGATTTTGCTTTTCGTCTCTAGAAAAAAAGTCCTGTATTAGTGCCCCAAGGAGTAAAACGGCTTCCAGGAATTCGGAATATTATTCCAGAGAATATATATCCCACAGTTGCAAGTCTTCTCACAACAACTAGAGGGTCTAAAAATATTTATTCCACCAGATAGAGGTATACATCAATAAGAGGGACTATATACCCACTGGAGGGGTTTAAATTCAAAATGTGACCTGCCCGCTAGGGGCGTCAACGTCACGAATAGTCCAATGTGTAGGTTTTGGTTGTTTACTCCGTGACAAAGAGGAAGTTTGTAATTGTCTCTAAATCGCAGCTCTGGATTCTATGTGTGCCAGAAATGTAAAATGACGGTATCGGAAATCGGGTGATGGTGTTGATTAAATACAAAATTGAACAGTATGCCCTATGAGCCAAAAAGAATAAGGTCCTTTACATTGTTTGTGGTGTCTCCACACAAAAAAAAAAAAAACTTTCGCGGATGGGATACGTGTAGCCACTGCTGTCTTTGAGACGATTGCTTGATGAGATCACCAGCAGTTCCACAGCTGTACTCTTATGCCATTGCCTGGTTCCAAGAGGAAGGTCTTTTTCGTAACTACCCGGGTCAAAATGGAAGGCTACTACGTCAAAGACTGTGAAACGGGTTCACTCTCCTGTATGACATAGAGCTGTATTTTACACTTTCCTTCTTTGCTCTGTTTTCGCCTGACTGTCTTACAATGTTTTCGACTGCGTTTTAAAATTATAACCTAAATTTGTTTTAGTTAGATGTTTCCATAAATGTGTTTATATATATATATATATATATATATATATATATATATATATATATATATATATATATATATATATATATCTATATATATACATAGTTACATATAGCTGTGCAGGAATATTTACAGCAAAGAACCAGCTCATCACATACAACGCCTACCTGCCACACATTCTTGGTCGAGATGCCAAGCGCTGGGAGCTGTTGTCATACAAAGGAAGGAGTTTTTACAATCAAGACTTAGACCCCAGCATTCTGGTCGAGTTTTCATCGGCTGCCTTCAGATTTGGACATTCTACAATCTCTTCGTTTGTTCCCACTAGGAACGGCTCCCATTTATTGAGAAACCACTTCAACAGGTACTGCTTAACGATTATTTCATTTATTATAAGACCTAATGTTTCCTTTTTCCGATTTTTTTTTCCAAAGTGGGCATTGAATGAAATTTCACGAATTTTGCTAATTCTTGGCTTCAAAGGTTTCAGTGTGTTAGTATTTCTTTGAAGTTTTAAGTCTGTTCAAGTGACAAATTTAGTGCATTTGTTGTCTGTTGTTTTGTTTCTTTGATCTGCGTTATATTACTATTGTAATTGTTTGGACGGATGCAATTTTTCGGCTTTCCTGTAAACTACGGCCGGTAGACAACAGTATTGGGCCGGTTAGTAGGAGTTCTGTCCCTTGGCTACAGTGCAATTACGGAGTGGAAAAGGCACGAATCACAACACAAAGTGACGTCGACATGGCTGCTAGAACTAGACCACGTGCCGCGACTCACATTAGCTACCACGGTCATGCGACGTCACATTTAGCAGAATTTCAATGGCGCCACTGCCACAAGCAGCACATTGTCGGCCATTATTTAAAACTCCTGTCTGAAAATTGTCACATATAGCGGCCGTCAGTATGGTTAAGTACTCGACGTTACATGTGTTACCCTAACCCAAAACCTAACCCTAACCCAAAACTTAACCCTAACCCAAACCCTATTTCTAACCCAAACCCGACCCTAATCCTAACCCTAACCCTAACCCTAACCCAAACCCTAACCCTAACCTAAACCCTAACTCTAACCCAAACCCGACCCTTACCCAGTAAAAAGTCAGTCAGTCATTGTACATGTACATGCAAGCCGGTGAGCACACATAGAAATACATACCCAAAGCAGGGCATAGTCGTTGATGAGTACGGAAGCATCGCTTCTGAGGTCGCGGGTGTTTAGTATTCTTTCAAACTTTTTCCCTAGCGATGCCGGTGTGTAAACACACTTACGGAGTGGTCACGTCAGGTCAGATGTAAGTGAAGTAAAGGACCCTTTTCCACGACTTTAGGCATTGTGGGCATGTAGGGCTAGACCTATTTTTTATGGACCAATCGGCACATCATTGCTGATGTGATCAGCATAATGCCAACCGCCTTTACTTCCCAGGACTTCACCTAGTACGCACTCAAGGCTGGGTACACCTGGGAGCCAAGATTACTTGTGAAAAGAGTCCGGCTCCACCAGCGAGCAAATCCACGAACTTCCGATCGGCATGCGAGCGTCTAGCTGCTACGCAAGGGCGACTACCCAGGTCAGATGTGTATTTCTATGTTTTTAAGATTTGTTTATACAACGGAACAACATCATGGTACAAGGGTAATAACCCATGAGTGCTCCTTGCTACTTCTAACTCAAGCCTTGAGTCCGAAGAATTTCAGTTCAGTCCACGAACTCCGTAGCACCAGCGAGGATCTTGGAATACTTTTGGTAGATTTTTAGTTCCACATTTTGCCCGAGCAGCGCCTTTAGGCTACTCTTTTCAATTTCCAAATGCCAAATATTTTTTGTTTTACATTCGCAACAATACACACATTTGTAAGAAGGCACATCAATAGGCCCAAATCAATATAGATTAAAACTAGCACAAGAAAGTGTAATGTGAAGTAACTGCGGCAGGCGAATTGCTGAGTACATCACTCATCATGATGGGCTGGATAGAATGGTACAGCTGGGAGTGACTAGGGGCTCTGTTCAAAACTACATGCTCGGAGAGAAGGCAAGACGGACATATAAGCTAACTGCTACTGGCACCATCAGTAATGGAATTCTTCCCTGTCTGCAGTATTCAGCTCAACACTAAACACTCAACACTCACCATCACAACTGAACACTCACCACTGAACACTCATCTATCGGGTACTGAGTGGTCTACCACACCATGAATCTAAGTATCATTTACCCGATGCAACAACTTTGTGCCCTTTGCTTTAAAAAAAAAAAAAAAAAAAGAACAAAAACAGCTGAACTGTAAATTCCAGACCTGGCTTGGTTCTTGACGATCTAGATGGAGTTCTGTCCGGAATGGCTGGACTGTCGAATATTCGTAAGACAAATATGCAGACCGTAGACAGAAACATTGGTGAGTGAAATAAATTTATAACAAATCATGGGATTATATTGTTAAGGCCATGTCACTTACCCACTGTCACATGTATTACAAAAAAGGCATACGCAATAAATTTGACAATAAAGACACCATTTCTTTTAAAGCATCCTGTTGATCCTTAAGTGCTGAAGTTAAACATTAAAGCCTCTCTACTAATTCTTCTTTGAACGCTATTCGGGAGTCAACAACTATATATTTTACAATGAGTGATAGGTAAGCTTCTTATCCCTCCATTGTGCAGGCGACACTTGTTATAAAGAGTTAGGCCTTTAAGTGGACAGTAGACAAAGAAAAGATGCTGGCGTTTCAAAGGACACACTTTGACAAACACTTTAAACAATATAACTAGAATGTCTTTGCCCAGGAACCCACAGAAATAGAAATAAAGTCACACCAAAAAGACATCTAGAAACGAGCTAAACCATACAGTTTAAAACGGGTGTAGGACATGGAGTGAGCTGCATGCAATATCAAATGATAACAACTTGGCGTGAATTGGGTTAGGGCCTATTCACCATCGGGATAGGAGGCAGAAGAAGAAGTTTGCCATTGCCTCTAAATGGTCCGCTGTCGATACCACTGTTGAAACCAACGCAAGACGTTTTGCTGTAAAACAGACTGCAGGGTGGATCGAAATTGACACCATCGAAGTACGAAGCAAACTGCAAAACGGTATCGCAACGCCTAGGCCACAGACGGACAGACGGCAACCGAGACATAATGTTCTCAAAATTAGAAAATCCTAACCGTCACGGTACATGTGAACAGCACTAACTAAATCTTCAGGATCGAAGACCCTCCCCCCCCCCCCCTTGCCCCACAATACCCTACACTGCAAACAGTGGTAGGAACATGAAACGAACTCAGGTCCACCTCTTCCCAGCTACACACTTATGAGTGACGAAATCAGGCCAGGACACTGATTGGATGTTCATTCATGCCTGTTAACCTTTGAGACGCGTAAGTTAAAATAGCAGGGATGTCAGGTTGGTGCGACGTTGTATTGTCCTGACGGTCTTACCGGCAACCATGCATGCTCTATATTACACAATGCAAACGGTTGTAACGACCCCGTATAAAATAAAACTGGTTCTATTCCCAACCTCCCTACCCCACATATTCAACCTAGGTCCCACGAGAGAGCCCATTTTACACCCCTTTAACGTAGACCATCCTGACCAATCATCAATGACATGTCAGCTAGTGTGTAAATAGGCCGAGCTGGATCTGAGTTCCTTACTAGTTCCCAGTGATAAATTCAGGCAGTTACAAACGTTTTTATACTATTCTAAAATGGAAGTTATCTAAAATGGGAGTTATCTAAAATGGGAGTTATCTTCGTGTTGTTGACAAACTGGTTGAGTATTTTTTTTCTCTCCCCTTTTCAGTTGAAGATGTTTCAAAATTCCTGTTTCTGAACCAGGCCACTGGTCGAGGCCTTGACCTTGCTACCATTAATATCCACCGTGGGAGGGACCACGGTGTGCAACCTTATGTGAAATGGAGGTCATTTTGTGGTCTTCGTCCACTGACCGGATTTAATGATACAGAGGCATTGGGTCCCTTTGCTAATGAATTAGGGACAGTGTACAGGTAAGATGTACACACACATTATGAATGGCTGTATGTATGTCTGTATGTATGTCTGTGTGTATGTGTGTATGTAAGTCTGTGTGTGTATGTGTGTGTATGTGTGCGTGTGTGTATGTGTGCGTATGTATGTGTGTGTGTGTATGTGTGTGTGTGTGTACTACGTATGTACCTATGTATGTATGTATGTATGTATGCATGTATGTATGTATGTATGTATGTATGTATGTATGTATGTATGTATGTATGTATGTATGTATGTATGTATGTATGTATGTATGTATGTATGTATGTATGTATGTATGTATGTATGTATGTATGTATGTATGTATGTAAATATGGATGGATGGATGGATGGATGGATGGATGGATGGATGGATGGATGGATGGATGGATGGATGGATGGATGGATGGATGGATGGATGGATGTAAACGCCGTCTCAAAACTACTACTTCTGTGGTAGTTTCTGAGTCGTTAGGGAACGACGGGCAGGGTGTACACCACTCGCCTGAAGATGCCCATGACGTTGACTGCGGAGGCGCACTTTTGATGATTCCCGAGGAAGTGCGTTCAAAGATCAGGTTCCCACCTGCGATCGATAAGGTGTCGTGATGCAAGTTAGAAGGTACATTATGTGAGAAACTAATTCATGATTTAAAAAAGAAGTCGTTGGGTGACAAGCTTACAAAGTGTGATAATTTAATATTTGAGCACTGTTCCCGCGCGTTTGGGACAGTGGAAAGGGTGCCGCCGAGCGTCAAGCAGAATACAGACAGGAGACAGAGGGACATTCTGAAGTGCCGGGCAGACAAGAATACACTCAGCAAACGGTTCAAAGCCGCTACAGGCAGCAAACGGGAGTGGCTGCATGAAGTCTTTTTGCATTTAAGAAACAGACACAGTGCCCTCTGTCGCGCTGAGCGTTTCTGTAACAACAAACGGAGAACCAAAAGGGAGCGAGATATATTCTTTAGGGACCCTTTCCAGTTCGCCCGAGGTCTATTTGAGCAAGCGAAGTCTGGGACTCTGGTTGTCAGTAAAAAGGAGCTTGAGTCACATTTACGCAAAATGTACTCTGAAAAAAAAGAAGAATGAGCCTCTAGATAACAATCCAGAGATCCTTTAAGGCCTTAAGCAGCCTGAGTTGCCGAAGGTATAATTTAAAGTGATACCTCCCTCTTGGTCTGAGGTTGAGGAAGTTATGAAAAGAGCAAGCGACAAGTCTGCTCCAGGTCCGAATGGTGTTCCGTACGTTCTCAACAAGCGTTGTCCGAAAGTCCTACGAATGCTTCACCCGGTCCTGAGGTTAGCATGGAGCCGAAAACAGGCCAACGAGGTCTAAATTCCCAAATAGCAGGACTCGAAGAGTCTTTCCTAATTCAGGCCTGTCTCGCTGTTGAATGTTGAGGGTAAAATATTCTTTTCGGTCATGGCTCGCCGGCTCACACAGTATCTGATGGCAAACAAGTACATCGACACGAGTATTCAAAAGGGTGGTATCCCGGGCATTCCTGGGTGCCTTGAACACGCGACCATGATTTGGGAGTCTATTTAGAGAGCCAAGCATGAATTGCACTTTATATGGTTGGACCTCGCCAACGCCTATGGGGCAGTTTCCCATAGACTAAGGTGGCAGGTCCAATTCATGTGGCAGGCCCTTCACATGTTTCACGTACCAACACAGATCAACGAAATGATCGAGCAATATTTCTCTAAGTTCGCTATGCCTTTCTCTACCTCGACGTTTACCACGAGATGGACTGAGCTCCAAGTTGGGATAGCCATGGGGTGTACGATCTCCCCAATACTCTTCGTTACGGACAAGGCCTTCAAATTAGGGACTACTGGATGCCACCACTACGTGCATTTCTGGATAACACGACTATAACAACGAGCAGTGAGGAATCTGCCCGCACGATTATGAAAAGATTGGACGCGGTGGTCCAATGAAGCGGTATGCAATTCAAAAAGCAAAAGTCGAGGAGTGTCAATCCTAAAAGGTAAGGTGGCGACAAACAGTTTTACGGTGGCAAGGAATAAAACCCCCACGGTTCTAGAGGAACCGGTGAAGAGCCTTGGTCTCGTTTGCGATTCAAAGTTATCTGATAGAGCGCAGGTCAGGCGAATACGCGAGTCACTGGCTACAGGCCTGCTCGTGATCGAGCGAAGCTGGCTGATCGGGAAGTTCAAGGTCTGGTGTCTCCAATTCATGCTGATTCCAAAGCTTCTCTGGCCGCTGTTAGTCTACGAAGTGACAATGACTGCAGTGGAGACGATGGAGCGGAAAATCAACACAGCCATGAGAAAGTGGATTGGTGCACCGCCTTGTCTGACTGACGTGGCTATGTATTGTAAGAAGGCTAAGCTGGTACTCCAGTTCAAATCAATAACCGAAGAGTTTAAAGTCGGCAAAGTAAGACTCGCCATGCTCTTGCGCGAGTCTTCAGACCCAAATGTCATCGCTGTCCAGCCCGCTCCAAAGACTGGTCTGAAGTGGAAGGTCCTAGATTCGATCAAATCTGCCCAGAAGTTATGGGTTACACTCAAACCGACCGTCGAGGCCTAGGTCACGGAAAAGTCAGTTGGTGGTCCAAAGCCGCAGCGAAAGAGCGCCGAGACATGGTGATACAGCAGATTAGGGACAACGAAAACGAGGTTAGGGTTCAGAAAGCAGCACAGAAGTCGCAGCAGAGCTATTGGATCAGCTTGGAGAGCACCTTGCGAAGAGTACTTACATGGGGTGAGATCAAGCGAATGACCCCGCTGCGAATGAGCTTTATCGTTCGTTCTGCGTACGATGTATTACCGTCCGGTGTCAATATGGTAAAGCGGAGTGCGGCTAACTACCCGGCATGCCCGCTGTGCAGAGCTAAGTAAATGCTCGAGCACGTTCTGTCCGCGTGCAGAAAAACCCTAGGTCACGGCAGATACACTTGGTGCCACAACAAGGTGCTAAAAGAGTTGGCAGCCGTTGTGGACCAAGCTAGGATGAGGGCCAACGCGAAGGCCAGTCCTACAATCGTCCCCATACACTTCCTTAAGGCTGCGCTGATTCACACAGGTAGATTCGACAAAGTTGCATACGCTCCATTTATGCTAGACTCTGCGAGGGACTGGTTACTGGCAGTTGACCTGCCTGGCCATGAAAGGTATCCTGAGTTAATCTGGAAGACTTGCCTGAAACCTGATATAGTTCTCCACTCAAACGTCAGCTCATCCTGATTGAGCTAACGGTGCCGTATGAGTCGCTAATGGACGAAAGCCATATGTATAAGCTTGAGAAATACAGTGACTTAGCAGCCGGTCTGAGGAGGGACGAAGCGTACACAGTAAGAGTCTTCGCCGTCGAAGTAGGCGCAAAAGGTCTCGTTTCCACTTCACTCTACAATGTGATTAAAGAACTAGGTTAACGAGGTAATAAACACAAATGGACACTTAAACAGCTGGGCGAGATTGCTGAGAGGGCCTCGAGCTGGCTCTTTACGCAACGGAACAACGTAGGGGACGGGCCTCGGTGAGCTGGTCCGGGTGTCTAGTGGAAAAAAATGTCTTATCC
This sequence comes from Candidula unifasciata, assembly GCA_905116865.2. Classification (NCBI taxonomy): domain Eukaryota; kingdom Metazoa; phylum Mollusca; class Gastropoda; order Stylommatophora; family Geomitridae; genus Candidula; species Candidula unifasciata. The sequence goes on from CAJHNH020004587.1 coordinate 26,452, forward strand.
CTTAAAGTCCATCGTGTCCGAATTGTCTATCAGTGTCCTTCTGCCACCTGCCAACAAAGTTCAACACGTGTCCGGTAAACCAATCGTAAGCTTGCCGCTCGGTCGTCCCGGTATGGAGACTGCTTTAATTATGCTACCGCAATGACTTCTTATCTTACAGTACCTTTTGAAAAATAACCAATTTGTCTTGTCCCTGTCCGAATAACATCCGGTAATACGTGCAGCAGGGGAAACCAACCCTGAGCTTCATGAACTCAGGTGGGCCCACTCTCTAAAAATGTCTAGGAGCTCGTGGGCCGAAACATTTGTCGACTAGAGGTTACTTCTACTGATGATTGGTAGACCCCTGCTGTACATGCTCCCCTGTGGAGTTTTTTCTTTCTTATTGTCTTATCACCGTCAATCAGTATGTCTGTTACAGACCGTCGCTTTCGTCCCGTCACGCTCACAGTATCTCTTTCTCTAGCCAGTTCTTCAGCCCAGTGCGCTTTGAAAACCGTTGCATCTTTCTTCGTGGATGCATGCTTCTGTCTCTTTTTCCTAAAACTGTACCCTCATCGGTGTCGCCTCCCTGAGACCAGTACTTTTAACATGGCCAAAATATCTCAGCTTTCAGAACAGGATGTTTATGAGCCAGTTCTCCTCGAAGGTCAAATCATTTATGATGTCGGTGTTTTGCTTCTTCATGTTTCATGGTTTGTTTTGAAAAGAAATGTTGTTATTTTTTTTTTTTGACTCACACAATTCATTCAAGGAGAAATATCAAACTAATAAAGTGATTCCCAAACTGTTTGCCGCAGCGCCCCGGGGAGTCACGACGTCTTCACAGGGGCGCGCGCAAAATATTCGAAGATATTCGCAGATATTTGTTTTGATCTCTAACATATGAAGAGTCATACTTTTACTAAGGTTAGGGCGCCATGGAAAAATTGTAATTTAAAAAAAGGAGAGACGACTGAGAAAAATTTAGGAAACACTGATCTTACGTATTCAAGTAACTGAGTTCTAACTTTAAACAATCAGCTCAACACAGAGTTGCTATCTTTCTGTCACGGAGTGAACAACCAAAACCTACACATTGGACTATTCATGACGTTGACACCCCTAGCGGGCAGGCCACATTTCAAATTTAAACTCGTCCGGTGGGAATATAGTCCCTCATATTGATATACACCTCTATCCGGTGGAACAATTATTTCTAGACCCTCTAGTTGTGTTGAGAAGTCTTCATTTTCAAACTTGCAACTGTGGGATAGATATTCTCTGGAATATATTCCGAATTCCTGAAAGCCTTTTTACTCCTTGGGGCACTAATACAGGACTTTTTTTCTACAGACGCCAAGCTAAATCTGGCATGGTCATTCTTTGCCAGACCTCTGAGGCGTCTAGACGTATTTCAACTCTCTAATTAAATCTTGGCGCATTCAAAATACCAGTTTAATCTTTGAAGGATTCCTAAGCTTGGGTAAGTTAATTATAGTTTACGAGTACCATGAAATATGTCTCTATAATGTTCGCCGCTGCTACAGGGAGGGAAGATTCAGCTGTATGACCGCACAAAACAAGGTCGTTCTTGGTGTCCAGACACTCAAGCCCCTTAAATCAAACCTTTCCCTTTGCAGGCCAATAGTTTGTGCTCTACATGACCTACACCATTACAAAGATATTAAACCCAGCAAGTTAATTATTCTCTAACCAGACAACAGAATTTGTGTCGACTAGCAGACATATTTAACTGGGTCGCACGTCGGCCAGCTAGGCGCTCTGAGTCAGAGGTTATTTTTAGCACAACAACACTGGGCGTGCAGTGGGCAGATTGCGGAGGTATATGCATGTAAGAACGGGATAGAATGTAGGTGCGGGTGCAGATAGAAAGGTGGAGAGAGGATGATCTATGTGTAGTAGTGTCTATTTATCTCCACTATGTACCTTGTCTCCTATCTCTTGTACTGACTTACAGACAGATAAATGAAGGGGAAATTGTCTCCTGTTCTTGAGAGTTATCCTCGGAGTGACTGAAAAGGGTAGAGGGAAATAAAGTGATCTTGGTGTGTGAATCTTAAGATGAATACTAATTCTGAGTTCTTTCCTGACAGGATGATACCTCCTTAGAAGTCAGACAAACGAGTCACAGTCGAGCCAACAATAACCAAACCATACCATCCCTATCACCAAACCTACCTAAAATCCTACGTATTGTTACCACAAATTCAACATGACAGGAGCTTGTGTGTGAGTTCCAGTGGCTGAGAGACAGCTTTTGCAGGCCACCTGTGTCATCACTCCAAGGAAGCCTTCTTCAGGAGCTTTGTTGGGCTCCAGCACAGTTCCTTTGGTCTCAAATGTGAGACGTGTCAATGTTTGCCAGATCAACCAGAGGAAGAACAGTCTATTGAGTCAGCCTGTTCAAAGCACCAAGGACTGAGGGGAGAAGTGACCTACCACACTGGATAAATAACATCTGAGATGACATACCACATGCTCTATTTACATGTCTACCCATAGGCACTATGATGATTCCTGAACTCTCTGACATTTGTATGGCTGTTTCAACATCATCTCTTCGACGTTAGTTCCCCAAATCCAGGCACTGGGAACCATCTTGATTGTCTTGATGTTTATGTATATGTGTTACAATTATTACATCCATTCAAACATTTTCATGGCTGACTTGGGTGTCCCTGTTTCACTATTCTAATTGTCTAGCTTTGCTGTTTGTGTGTGATTAGTAAGTGTAATCTGTTTTAACAAGGCTATGATAGTATACTATCATAACCTGGGGGCTATCCTTTTATAGTAGTGGGGGTGTCCAGCCAAGTGTGCCTTGGAATAGTAGATTTCCTGTAGTGCCAGAGCTTGAGTTGCCCTACTCCTGAAATAAGTTGAGCGTATATTGGCCACGGGATCTCCCTTAGACCAATACAAGCCTACCCCTCAACATTATTTTTTCAGACTGCTGTTGGTCCATAAGGAGAAATCATATTAATGAGGCACGCGACACGAGCGGTATGTGACAGTTTCTATGAAAACAAACTCTACACAAAATGGCATAGCTGTTCCTCTGGATTGCCACAACTTTCATTTTTCCAGTGATTGCTATTGGTTGTAAATTTACTATTACGTATCGTTTTTATTTGTCGATGTCTACACTGTTTCTGTCTTATTAGTGTGTTATTGACATAAGAGTGTTTTGTTATTTACAGATCATTTTGTACATTTTTGTTAAACAAAATGATTATCGTATTAGGTCCGTGAATGACATCGATCTCTTCACTGGAATGTTACACGAACCAGCTGACACTGGACTGGTCGGTCCCACGATTCGATGCATTTTGAGAATCCAGTTTTTCCGACTGAAATACGGTGACCGTTTCTTCTTTAATAATGATGAACCTTCTTCTGGTTTCACTAATGGTAAGTGCGTTTTAAGTTTTGTAGATTATATCTAAACTTGATTAGGCTGTCATGATCAGAAAGTCGGACAGCAAAGAGAAGCAAGAAGAAACACAGAGAAATAAATTATGTACTCACAGCGACTGTCGTCTTAACATCTTTTTAAGTTCCCGGCAAAGCAGCGCACAGAACACTGCTTACACAGTGCATAACTGGACTAACAATATTAATTGACCATAAGAATAACACTTTAAATATTATTGCAACTAAAAACATTTCAATATTTTGACATTCAAAGGCGTAGGGTATATTACAGATTAATCAATGTAAATGTTTTAACAATAGAGATAGCCTTCAAGTAGTCCCCATGTGGAATGCAATTTTTTGTTATTTCGAAGCCCCACCATGGCTTTGCCGGGCGCCTTGAATATAGCCGAACCATTGATATGGTCTAGCCATAGATAAAGGGTTTTCTGTGACCTCTCTACAGGTGATCCTCATCCATATGGTGGCACTTTGTGTCACCAGGTTTTTATTGCTTGTGTGATGTCCTGGTGGGGTACAACTACCTACCTACCAGAACGCCTTAACATTCGAGAAAGCTTTCAATATAAACATGGCAAGTTTAAAAAAAGTGTCAATAAATCTGACAACGCCATAGCGCGTCGAGGTAAACCCATTGTTATATGATATAATATATGTATCAATCGGCATTAGGTGGGCGATGTAGTTAACATCGTATCGGCTGCATTTACTTCTCCTGTCACCTCTTGGTACTATTCTTGAGCCAGGTTGTCCTGGAAGCCAAGTTAATGTTAGACATCAAAATCTGCCGATTCACACACAATACACTCGGGGCTGCAGGCAAGCATCCTGTGTCTTGACTTTCCTGGGTGTCAAACGCGTACCTTGTTTGTAAACGGTACTAGAAGGTAAAACTGTGGTGAACTTTAGGAAATGAAAATAAATATTAAGTATTAATACAAACATGTTGAAAATGTGAATGTTTGATATGAAAACTGATGGTTAAGTCTTTTCTCTGTATAGATTAACAGTGTCCATTTTACTAGAGGCAACTGTGCAGCGATTCCGTGCAATAAAGCTGGTCTACCAATAGTTTTAGTTGCCATTAGAGCAATGTTTGTTTAAAAAAAATTCGATACACACATTTCCAACGATGCACTCATCATCTAATTTTAAAGTTTACAGTTCGCACTGCACTGTAAAGAGTACGCCAGAAAGGAGATAACACAACAGGCGTCTTCCAGTCTTCCGCATAAACTCGTTAGACACGTGTTTCAGCTTCTTTACCTTCCTAACATTATCCCAGCGTGCACCTCGTCGTGTCTCGTCTCCTGAGTTTCGACTCTTTACTGTGCTTTTGAAACTTGCTGACAAAACAGCGTTCTGGTTATTACTACTAGCATATTCTTTGTTAATGAGGAGTGTCTGCTAGGAGTGTACACCTACTAGTCCAGGTAGCCAAAGAAAGGAAAGACACCATCTATATAGATATACTGGTGTTGAGTGAAGTGAGATCACCTGGTACAGATAAGAGTATGGTCAATGGTTTAACATTAGTTTATTGGGGTAGAGAAGATGGGAGACAAATGGAATGGGTAGGTATAATGAAGTCACCTCAAGTTGCAAAGTGTATGTTAGACTGGGAACCTACTTCAAGTCGTATGAACAGAGGTCGATACAAGACATGTCAAAATGACAATACAGCAATGCTATGCACCAAATTATTATGCTGAGGCAGACAATAAAGACCTGTTTTTTCGTGAACAACTGCAGGATGAAACTGAGAAGATTCCAAAAAAATGATTGATTGGAATAAGAAAGGGAATTTGAATGCTAAAGTAGGCAAAAACAATGTGGGTGTATAGAAAGCTTTGGAAAAAAGATTTCAACACAATGAATGGAGGTATACTTGTTGTAAAACCTAGTAATTGGAGGTACCATTTTTGCACACAAGGAAATTCATATATTAACTTGGAATTCACCAGATGCGGTGACCAATAACAAGACTGACCACCTCTGTATCAGCAGCAAATTCAGAACCATTTTCAACAAGAGTTTCAGTCTGAACTTAAAACAGATACAAGGTACTTGAAGAGTGAGGAAAGAGAACCGTGCGCTGATGATAAATGGAACAATATAAAGACAAATGTACTGGAGGCGGGTATTAGTAGTGCAGGAGTAAAGAAGAGTGAAAGAAAATCAGGGAAAAGTGATGACACCTGACAGTGCATTTAGAACAGGCAGGGCAGGAAAACTTGGAATATGTTATGCTAAGACAACACAAGATGACATTAGAGCTAAACAAGATTATAGGGAAAGAAACAAACAAGAAAAAAAGTGCTGCAAGAAAGATAAAAAATCATATGTTGTTAAACTGGCTGACGAAGGGGAAATAAGTTGGAAATAGTAAAAAAGTTTACAAGAAACTGTAAAACAACTAACTGGAATATTCAAACCACAAGGTGGTCCAATCAAAATCAAAGATAACACAATCCTCATATCTGATGCTGAGTAGAGGAACAGATGGGCAGAACATTTCAAAGAGACCTCAGCCAGGCCTGCGCCAGTAGATTTAATGAAGTCTGAAGAAGAGGCAAATAGGACCACACTCCCCAATAATAATGAGTTTTTTTTTTTTTTGTTACAATATATTAACAACCATTACATTCCGTAGCAAAAAACATGATGATAATATTACAACAGTAATGCTGAAATGCGTATATGAGACAACTATCCAACAAATGCTAGAACTATTTAACAAAGTATGGGAAGAGGAACCAGTCCTCGAACAATGCAAGAAATGAATAATTATGAAAACCCCTAAAAAACGGCGATCTTAACTGTTGCAATAAATGAAAAAAAAAATACTATCTGTTAAGTCAAAATATTTTTACAAAGTAATTATCACTGGAATTAATGATGCAGTTGATACAATCTTTAGAGAAGAACAAACTGGTTTTAGTGCTGGAAGAAGCTGTCAAGATAAAATAATTACACTAAGACATTTTAGAAGTTCTACCCAGCCTTACGTGGGTATTAGGTATAGTCCTGGGAAGTATAGGCCGTCGGCGAGATGTTGACCCCATCATCGTCAAGTGCCGATTTGTCAATAAAATATGAGTCTTTCCCTAAATGCCCAATACGTATAATGGCATGGAAAAGATTCTTTTACATTTCTAATGTAACTATAGAAGAACACATCGAGCAGCAAAAACCTCTCTTCCTGAATTTTATTGATTTTTAGAAGGGCTTCTACAGCTTGCGGCGTCCGTGGCTAAGGCGTTGCGAGTCCGACTTGTAAGCCAGCATACCGCGATCGAAACCCACTGCAGGCTGCGTGGATTTTTGTCGTGCTATGGGACGTCGCAGGTCGACCCAGCCTAAAATGGGTACCAGGATGGGCTGTCCTGGGAAAGTAAAGACAGCTGGAGTAATGCTGACCACATTACCCACAGAGTGCTGATGGTCTGTAAAAATATGGAACGCTCTGCCCATACGCCCGATGCGCCGAAAGGCGTGAAAAGGGATCTTTACTTTTTTTTTTTTTTACTTTTTACAGCTTACATAGCATTTTAGTAATGGGAATTTTGGAAAACTGTGGCATACCAGCCAAAACAATAGGCGTTATTAGAAATTGTTACAATGGTTCAGAATGTGCAGTGCGCAATGAAAATAGTCTAAGCGACTGATTTTTAGTGGAAACAGGTGAAACAAGGCTGCATTCTATCTCAATTGTTGTTTGGAGTTCCCAGTGACTGGTTGGTGAACACATCTTTCAAATGCATTACTGGCATTGATTTGGTAGAAAATAGACAACTAGAAGATCTGCATTTCGCAGATGATATTGTTCTGTGAGGTAAAAATACCAAAGATGTGCACAGACCGTTTGTCGTCAACAGCATAAAAAATACGACTACAAATAAATTATGAGAAAATAAATATATTAAAGATATTAATAACAGATAATGTAGATGTCATGTTAGAGCGCAAACCAATACAACTAACATGCTGTTTCACCTATGGTGGTAGCAATTGTGACTCTCAAGGAGATACAATGAAGGCAATTATGATACGCACTGGCCAAATCAACAACAGTCTTGAAAAGCCTTAACAAAATATGGAGCTCCATGTTATACAGCTTTGAGAATAAAATATAAATCTCAATTCTAATGTTATTTAAATTCTAAAATATGTCCGCAAAAGTGGGAGAACTAACTACCAAAGACATGTAACGAAAGATAAAATGCATTTGAAAATAAACACTGAGAAAAATCGTGAACGTAAACTGGGATGAATAATAAAAAAAAAAAAGAGGAATTCAGAGATGTGTCTGGACAAATACAAGGAGATATAATGGGAACACTCTCAGGCGAAATGAGCAAATAATTACAAAGCAAGCACAAAAATGGGAACATTCTGAGAAAAAGAGGTCGCCTAAAGGAAACATTATAAAAAACATTATTACGAGAAACTAAAAATGCGGCTCTGAACTCCATGTCAGAAATCCAGAGAGTTGTATGTAATAGAGCGGGTGGAATAATCGAATGTGAGCCCTATGTGATATCTAAAGTCGCAGAAACGATGATGATGGTTATTCAGTAGGTCAGCCTTGTTCATTGCTCGTCGGCTTTTTACTCTAGCTCTTCCTACAAGCCTACTAGCTTGCTCATTTTTTTCCCGCACACATGCGTACCCTAGCGCGAAAGTGACACGTATTTTCGCCAGCACCGACCGCCTCAGAGACGCCAACCAATGTCTTCGGGTCCAGCTCATATCTGTCTTCCTGCGAGTACGCACTGAGTCACTGACAATGCATTCGCGGGTGAAAGTCTGCCTTCCCCATCCTTGTTATTGTTTTGGTCGCTGCCATAGCCTCCAAATTCTGACTTCCTGTGGTCAAGGGGGGAAAAAGCACTAGAATCATAATTGACAACTCTCCTTCCAGCGTGAGCCCTGAAAGCCCACGGGCTTTTCATGTGACGCTGGTATTTATGCATGAATACACACATTTGTCGTGTACACTGTCAATTTTTTCAGATATACGAGTTCTTTCACTGCACGTTGCCACATTGATCAATATATTCTCTTTTGGCATCACTTTGCCACAATTCCGCTTTACATTTTACTTGGTGCGACGCTCTTCATCTTTCCATTGCTCTTGATATGATCAAATTGTGAGGATTACAATTCTCCTAATGAGAGTTTTAGGTTCTTTGTGAGATCTCTGTTTCAAGATAAATTCTGTAAGTTATTATATTGCAGCAGCACAAATGCATCAAACACACACATATACACAAACGCTCTAAAATATTTTTATTTCATTTACTTTACAGAACAGCTTAACTCACTTTTGAAAGTGACTTTATCGAAAGTTATTTGTCAAAACACAAAAATCAAATTTATGCCTTTGGATGTATTCCGATTCAAATCACCGTGAGTATTGTTTTGTTTAAACAGATCATGTGTTGTAATTTGTCTTAAAGCAGGTCAGTTAAAATATTATCTTTCAGTTAGGATTACAACGTATGACCACTGGGTTCTCAGACACTTTCCTGGACACTGAATAATCACCACTTACAATGCACTTAGTAATAAGAATGTGAATATAACATGGCTTAGGATGACAATTTTTTATCTAACAAACTTTACTTTTGTGTGTGTTGCTCTTTGGTTTATTGCTATAGAAACGGTCCAAATAAAGGATCAATCCTAGACAGACAAGGTTACAACTTTAGAAATAGGGGTG
>CAJHNH020004588.1:0-32500 GCA_905116865.2 Candidula unifasciata
ATTAATAACATCATGAATAATACATCAATAACCTGAAAACAAAATTCAGCACTTCTACAACAAGCAAACATTATGAATTATAGAAGTATGAGCATGAGAAGAACAATGTCTCCTATGAAATGTTACCATTGAAATGTTACCATTATCTACACAGACTCTAATAACCAGCCATAGATCATTCATCTACCAGCAATAGAAGATAGATAATTTCCTAAGAGTCTTAGATACAGCAAACAGAAGTAACCTCCTAGATACCGAACAATAGGAATCAGGAATAGATCATAAAGAAATGGTTTCCTGTCCATGTGCAGAAATGGGTCAGCGTGGTTTTTCCTCTGTCTGGTACAATTCTAATATTGTACACGAAATGCGGCCCGAAAACTGAAATCACGATTTAATTAACAGTTACTGTGCTCACCTGGATTTAGATGTAACTATATGGTCATGCTGCTAGGGTTTTTAGGCGGCGAGAAAGACAAAGTTCTGCCAAAACGGCCCGCTCTAACACCTGCTTGCTGGCCTGAAGTAAAATGGCTGGCAATCTTGTCTCACTGCGGGATTTCCGGTGTTGGCCAGGGTTTTCCCCGCTACGTTGCCGAGTTACTAGCCGTATATTTTTATACGTGAAAGCTCAGGGGAATTACAAGTAGGACAATGGAAAATCCCCAAACAGCAACCGTAGGCTATAACTGGGATATCTCTCAATGCGTCTTATGACGAAAATGAAGTCACTGGGCGCATGTAAGAGAGAAAAATAGAAGGGTCACAAAGGGGTGGTACGTCAGCCAAAAGTATCTTGTCTACTTGAAGCGGCGTCTCGCGACAGGTGGTGTCCCTGGTATGTGACCTGTCCGTTACGTTCTTATCATGTTCTGGTGGATGGTGTGTGTTGATGAGGTTCACAATTCATTCCATGTATTCTCGTTAACAGCTTCATGCGATTCCATACGTATGTATGCACTCGTTTACCGTATAGTCCCATGCAACCACATAATTTATGGGTTCCCAGAGTGCACGGTCAGTCACACACACACAAATATATATAAATATATACACGCTCATATATATATATATATATATATATATATATATATATATATATATATATATATATATATATATATATATATATATATATATATATGTATACAACACACACATATGCATGCATACATATATACATTTTTATTTCCATGTAATCGTTCATCTGTACCTTTCGCACACCTGTATTCCCACTTTCGTCCATATGTGACCCCTCACCATTCGTCTACTTACATCTTGTCATATGTATCCATCCTATACATAAATGCACTCTTCCTTGTGTATTTACACGTACTTACATCAATGCATCCATCATATCTACAATACCTCTCTTACGCTAGGGTGTCCGAAGTCACCACCCGACCTGTTCCTTCTGTTGTTTAGAGCTGATCTTGAACCTGGTCTTTTTAGTTTTGGTTTGTTTTGATTAGATACTGTTTAACAAGTTTTTGGATGTCTTTATTGCTATCCACGTTTAAACATTTGTTTGCAGTAGTCTGTTGTTTAAGCAATGGCAAACTACTGGACGTAAATTTGCCTAGAAAAACCACACAACAGTCAGGGGCTGTTGGGGTTGGTTCTGCAACGTCCTGTAAAGGATACGCAATTAACCTGAATCTGTTGTTTGCGTTTTAGAAATGACTCCTCAACGAGTTTCCTCTCCAATTTGTATTTAGTGCAGTTTATCATATAATGTTCTACTGTATTATCCTGAAAGCAGTCCACACATAGGGGAAATGTGAATTTATCTGGATGCCACCCTAACCTAGCTCTCCATAATAGTTTGTTAGCTGGGATTTTCAGTTTGTCCCGTACCTGTGTGTTAAGGCTGGGTTCTTTAAGGTTGTTGTATGCATCTCTACCATTAGTGCTCATCTGCCATTGGAGTTTCCACATTTTAATTATATGTATTTTGATTATGCTATTCCTTTCAGTTTTTCTGAGTCCTACTTCTACTAAAGCATCACATTTAGCTCCTTTTTTGACTGCTTGGTCAGCTTTTTCATTGCCTTTTACACCTCTATGTGCTGGTACCCATGCCATGGTGACTTGGCATTCATTATTCTTGAGTTGGGTTGTTAGGTTTAAGATCGTTTCTTTAATATCTGGTCAACTTTTTGCCTTATGATTTTTTAACGTCTGCACTGAGGACAACGAATCTGTCAGTATGGTGAATTTTGTTGGAGGTTTATTTATTACCATCTCTAGTGCTAAATATTCGGCATTTTCTCAAACCTGCACCACTTTTTATCTCCCTATAGAAAATACACCCTCACCCAGCTCCTACTGTATATATTTAAAGCTTATCCAGAATTTGTTGAATTTGGAAAGGCTAACCCAATCAACAAATGCTTGCAGAAGTCAGATGTGTCGGTCGAAAGGTGAAAATATCGTAGCCATGCTGTAAACGGACACAACGCTATCACATTTTCGGATGAACGCAGAAGATGACGAAGAATTAGTTAAAATTTGCAGTTGATATTTTTTAAACTGGATAAGAGATTTTAATCCCCCTCCCTCTTTTTATCCCGCTTCCCCCAGTAATCATTCACCGCTAGGAGATGGGAGATATGTTACAGTGTTGCCATTTTTTGCTTACCTGGTAAATCACAAAGCGAGTGGACTACTAACGGTTTTCTGACTTTGTCCATGTTTAAAAAAAAACCCAGAGTTAAATGATTACCTCGTATTTGCAGGAAATAACACAGGGCAACAGCGATGGTCAGAATAATGAGAGGTTCCTATTGCAATACTTTGCGTGAAGAACAATAACCAACAATAACATATAATTACGCTTTCTATTCCTTGCTGAAACGCAAACGTATAACTAACTAAACATACATATAGCAGGAAGTCAGTATATTAATTATACATTCCTTTTAAATTGCAGATAAAGAACACGATAATTGGGATCATTATGATTTCTTCTACGTCTGAAGTCTGGAATTCAGGATAGAAACCGTGTCGGACATGAGACGACGTGTAATCAGTCACATAGTATTATTAAAGAACGTAATCTAGACAGGCTAATCCATGCTATTGTCTCAACGTTTTCAGAAGCTGATAGTCCAGACCGTTAAACCGATCATTGGTTTCTTCTGTGGAAAAAGTTTCTTTGATCCTTTGCATTCTTCACAGGGCTTGGTAAGTAGATTTGTTTACAGAACACTTCCTTTTTTTAAATGGGTATTTATAGTTTAGGTTCAGCTATGTGTTTGTAGAAAAGGATGAGGTGAATGTTTAAGTTTGAACAACAGATCAACATCATGGCCCACGGGTAGTAACCCATAAGTGCTCTGTTTTTCCTTTGACTCAAGTCTGAGTCCGAAGAAGCTCAGCACAGTGCACAGACTCTGTTGCTTCGACTAGGATCCTGGAATACTTAAGGAAGAATTTTAACTCTAAATTTTGTCCGGTCAGCGCCGTTAGGCTACACTTTTCGATTTCCAACCGCAAGGGGATTTTTTAAGTAACAATGCACACGGGCGTCCAATCTCACTACATGAAGACCAGGGGGAATTACTGTAAGTCCAAGTCCACATGCAAAAATCCCAGCCCTTACCGGAGATTGAATCTGAAACCTCTAGCACTCGAGTCGGATAACATGCCTAAGACCAGCCCTTAGGATGAATTAAACAAAAAGGAATAATCAAAACCTGATGAGATCTGTACATATTTTAGATTATAATGCTGTTCAAAGTTAAGGCGACTGGAATGACTTGACTAGATAATCCGTCGGGTGTCAATTGCTCTATAAAACTGGATCCAGTACCACTTATCCTTCACGTCCCAAGACGCGGAAAGATGTACATACTTTTACTCATAATGCCTAATGCCCACTTCTTACTGGTCAAGCGAAATTCCGACGTACCGCGATCGAAACCCACTGCTGGCTGTGTGGATTTTTTTCATAACATGGGGCGTCAAAGGCCGACCTAGCCTAAAATGGGTGACAGGATTTATGTCCTGGGAAAGTAAAGAAGGCCGGCGTAATGCCGACCACATTACCCACCTAGTGCCGATTGGTCTGTTAAAATATGGATGTTCTTCCCATATGCCCGATGCGCTTAAGGCGTAAAAAGTGATCTATACTTTACTTACTCTTACTGGTGAAGGGTTGCAATATTAGCTGTTCACACATAATATGTAGCTACATCAAACCTTACAGAGCGGGACTCGCCGGCGTAAATACACTAGGAAGCATTCTTGGAAGAAGATTCAAGCAATTTTAATGTACAAAGAAGACGATCAAGAAATGAACAATGAACCATGAGCACACGATATTGCCTACTTCCTGTTTGTAGAGTGGTGCATTATTAGACACTCACAACATATTGTTTAGTTCCGGTAGACTCTCGTACTCTAATGCTAAAACTATATTTGATTTCGTTTTGAAACCACAGTTCAAATATTTGTCTACGTTGTCACTATGTCTCCGCTAAATTATTGTCTCCTTCTCTTTGGTTATTTGCTTTCAACAGATGCTGAAAAGAACGATAGGGCCCCTACAACCTTTAGATACGCAGATGGAGAAAAACAACATACTCTAACTTGAGGAAATTCAGTCTAGCCGAAACAGCATAAACATTGCAAAATGCTGTGACACAATTTGCAGTAAATTTGATCTGACAATACACGAGACCGTCTCCCACTCACATCCTATCATCAAAATGCCTTCATTACAGCCAATTGCCTGCCTCTTAAAGCGTCCATTGCTACAGAAATAGAATGTCCTTGAAGAAGCTTTTCTTGACACCACTCAGGTGGGCTGGTTCGGGAAAGTTGCCTTATAAGTTTTTTTTTCCCATGCTCCCAATTTTATTGTTATTTATTTTTATTTTCTTTATCATTTCTATATCACCATTGTATCATTACATTTGTTGCACTAATTTGATTAATAGTAACACAAAATTCATATATAATCTTTGTCGTCTCAATGTGTGACGCAATGTATAGTTATTTTAATGGTCCGCCTGGCTGTAGTCGGAGCCCTAATATAACCTAACGGTTAAACGGAATGTCTTGGACTTGTGCCTGGATGATACTCATCTGAATGGTGGCACTTTGTATCACCAGGTGTTGGTCGCTCGTTGTGTGGCCCTGTTGGCGATTGGCGATGAAGATCCACGCATTAACTGTTCATTTTGACATGTCATATTTTATTCTATTTTTCTTTTACTTCAACAATTGATACATCCTCCTCCTGATCATACTTGTCAGTTTCAACATCATCATCATTGTCAATACTCCTAGCAGTAGAAATAGTAATAGCGGTGGTGGTAGTAGTTGTGGTAGTTGTGGTGGTGGTGACTGTAGTAGTAGTGATAGAAGTAGCGGCAGCAACAGTACTGAAGCGTATTAGTAGTCGTTGCAATAGTAGTATTGTTGTTGCTGTTGTTTTTCCTGATCACACTTGTCAGTTTCAACACCATGATCGTGGTCAATACTCCCAACAGTGTCATCACCATAGTTGTTCGCCAAGTCGTTATTTTAGCTTCTTTCTGACCATATTTTTGCAGCTTTGCTCCACAGCTGCTGTTGCTGCTTCTGTTTTATAAGAATAATTAATTACCACTATCACCATCATGAGGATAAACTAATTACTACTTCTACTGCTGCTGCTGCTGTTGCTTTTACAACAACAACAACAACAAAAACAACAACAAGAACAATACTACTATTGCAACGACTACTAATACGCTTCAGTGCTGTTGCTGCCGCTACTTCTATTACTACTAATACAGTCACCACCACCACCACCACTACCACAACTACTATCACCACCACTACTACGATTACTACCACTACTGTTTCTACTACTACTACCACCACTACTACTACTATTACTACTACTGCTACTACTACTACTACTACTACTACTACTACTACTACTACTACTACTACTACTACTACTACTACTACTACTACTACTACTACTACTACTACTACTACTAATACACCTTTATCATTATCCATTGTCTTCTTTTTACTCAGTCTTCCTCTTTCTTCCCCTACTACATCAAGAAGCTGACCTCATTCTTAAAATATAAATACAGTTTCTGCTTGCCTTATTGTTAATGCGACATTAAAGTCGTATATAATCTTTACTAAAAAAAAAAAAAAGCTATACAAAAAGGGCAACTATACGAATGATAGGATACGATATATTTATTAATCCTAAAATGCGTTTTTCATGTTAAGAAGCACAGTGTTATATATGCAGAATCGCAGCATCTGCCAAATAATTTCGGAATCAATGTCAGTATTTTGTACTGCAAATGGATTCGTCAGTATCCAAGTCACGAAGGGATTCGTGTCTCGACTGGAGTTCAGGATCAATCTGTAAGCTGTTCAGATAATCTAATTACTCTAATGTCGTTCTCGCTTTCCTCAGTGCTCTAGGCTGGGCTAGTACTAATACAATCAAATGCTCATGGTGGCTTTGTTTTGTTTCTCTCATTTTGAGGATTTTATTCTACACAATGGAGGTTTCTTCCTATTGTTTTTTATTATGTTTAATAACTGTAAACACTGAGTAATTTTTAAAACTTAGATTATGGTACCAAGCTGTGAATTAACAAAGGAAGTTGGTATGTATTTCACATGACCGAATTTATATTCGTTGTTCACATGTGGCATGCAATTTTTCGTTATTCTGAAGCCCCATCCTGGCTGTTGCCAGGGACCCTAAAATAACCTGACGGTTGAATGGGGTTTCTGGGACCTTTCCACAGGTGATCCTTATCCAAATGGTGGCACTTTGTGTCACCGGTGTTGATCACTAATTGTGATGTCCTATTGGGGTCAAAAGTCAGTCATTTCACAGACCAACCCCACTTTTATTGAGTGTTAAACTTGTCTGTTTACGTTCGTTGCAGTGTGCACTTTGTATTGTTTGTATTAAATACACATGTTAATGTTTTTCGTGGTAATGATATTGCACAGTTACAAGATAGAAGAAATCGAATTCATAACATTTTACATTTGGCACACTACCATTTCTATAAATGACGATATTGATAAAACGGTGGCGATAATATACATTTTTTTTTCAAACTTACAAATTCTAATTATAATGTCAAATTTGTATGGTGTGGAAACATAGACAACAACAATAATTAATCCAACTTTGCTAACTGCAAAATTAATTAACTGGTTCTTTACATAACAACGAGAATTCAATGAAATGATTTAATTACTTAATGTGAGCCTGGGGCGGGGGGGGGGGGGTGGCTGGGGCAACAAAGCAAATGTCAGTGAATCAAGAAGTGATGAAAAGGCGCTGGCAGTGGATAGTACACACGTTGCAAAAAATATATCTTTTAATGGGAAACTTACAATAGTATATAAATAAAGGCAGACATTAATGCACGGAGAAAAGAAAACGAGAATGAAGCTAAGAGGATCGGGAAGACATAAGGTGAACTACTTCGCAGGAGGTGTCCAGTTTATAGCAGTTTTCTTTGTTTTATAAATGTCGGTACTGGTAAGTGAAGAAAAGATCCCTTTTCACGCCTTTGGCGCATCAGGCATGTGTAAAGAGCACCCATATGTTTATATAGCAAACAGCACTAGGTTGGTAATGTGTTCAACATAACGCCGGCAGTCTTTACTTCCGGACATATATCCTGGTACCCATTTTAGGCTTGGTCGACAGGCGACGCCCCATACCATGATACAAATTTTAGAGATGCGATTTTTCCGATAGGAAATCGTGTTTGCAGAACCAATCCCAGCACTTTCTGGCTGTTGTGGTTTCTCTAGGCAAATTTACGCCCAGTAGTTTGCCATTGCCCCTGGACGGTCGGCTCTCGGTAACCCGGTCGAAACCATCGCAAGACAAACCGTCCGCAGCAGGGATCGAACCCGGCACCCCGACATCACAAAGCGCGTTCGCAACGCCTGAGCCACAGACGTCGTCTTTCGTGGTATCCGCCACTAAAATGTTAATAAATCCGCTTAAAATAGACCCACAGGCTTCAATGAGCTATCATTAGATTTGTAATTTTAATCTCTATCCGTCTATCAGGGTTTCATAAGTGAAATCCTATAATATAAAATTTCACTAGCATTCCTAATTAAAATCTATGCAGCCAGCAGTGGGTTTCGATCGCGGTACGTTGAAATTACGTGCCGGACAAGCAACGCCCTAGCTAAGGACGTCCCACGTCGATGCCATTGGATATCAATGCTATGTTATCTCTTTGCATTCTTGAATTCATCCCATTTAATAATTAGCAATTTCCTGAGGCGTTTTTCTTTATACGCATTCAGCTTTCGTTTCTTGTCTTAAGCTGCTGTTTAATTGTCACCCATATATATTAAAACTGAAATACGTATTTGATTTTAAAGCTTTTTGTTTTATGGTCGATAGTTTGTTCGGCCTTTTAAATGCGGTTTTAGCTTAGGCTATGCGCGTTTTAATTTCTTTCTTTGTGTTTCCTTGGCATTCAAAATGGGCCAAATAAATAGGTGAATTTATCTGTTGCTTGAATTATTTTTATCTTTAGTTTGACTTCTCTGCGATCTATTGCTCACGCCGTTAATGTTTTAGTATTTTCATAGTTGATTTGGAATCCGACTTCTAATTGTTTTTTGTGTGTGCTAAATCATGTTTCTCTTTTTCTGTGTCGGCGTTGTGTTTATTTAGCAGAACTATATCCTCTACAAAACAAAGATCTCCAATTGTGTGTTTTCCACCCAGTCACTGCTAGTATTTCCTTCACAACTTCATCATTGTCATATTCATCGTCAATTTCATTCTTGACTATAAGCGCCATGGGGAGAAACAGTTTGCGACTCATTGCTTGATCGGTAGCAATAGCCATTGTCATTACGTTATGATATAAATGGTCTTTAACCTCATCAGTCCATGTCCCCTCTCGCGACCACTTGTTTTCACATCATATCTTTCCACGTGCAGCAGTTATGTTGGTGACTGCATTATAACGTCACAACAAAACCATTGGACCCACTCTCATTGATATCAAAAAACAAAGAAGATAACACACATCACTGTTTAATCCCAGTTTTGACTGTAAACAGATTTACTCAGACCTTCATCTGTGCGCACTTCAAACTCCACATACATTGCTTTGATTTTGTTTTTTAAAACTGATATACCGTGATTGTGACTGCCCATAATTATAATCGGTTTTAGCTCTCATATTCTTTTCTAACGTCAATTCAATTTAAAATAGGAGGTGGGTTTTTTTTTACAAAAAAATATTGCCAAATAGGTCTTGGCCTAATTACTTGACCTAAGCAGCTCCTCCCATATCGTTGTAGAAATCAACCCAGAGGGGCTTATTACAAATCACTTGTAGCTGATTTGTAACAACAGTAAGTCAGTATTGTAAACCCGTAAAAGCTACCCCTTAATCTACTAAAATGGGAATAATGTTAGTCACGTATCCTTCACAGGACGTTGCAGAATCAAATCAAAAAATTTGGGGAGGAGGGGGGGGGGGGGGGTGGGCTTTTGTGGTTTTTCTAGGCACATTTTACGTTAAGTAGTTTGTCGGTGGACTGAACGATCAGCTTTTGGTACCACTGTCGAAACCAATGCAAGACGGATCCTCCTCAGCTGGGATCGAACCCGGTACACCGCCTGCTCACAATCTGGAGTAAAAAAAATATACCCAAAATATTTTTAGGACCCTCGCCGGTGCAACGGAGCGCGTGCACTGAGCTAAGAATTTTCAGACTCAGGTTTGAGTTAGAAGTAGAACGGAGCACTTATGGGTTACATCAGTGTGCCGTGATGTTGATCTGTCGACTGATTTAAACTAACCAGACGTCTCTGTAGTGCAGTGAAATGCAAAGATATTAAGTATACTTTCCAATGGAATTTTGAGATATCTATGACTAACTGGATCCTCGTCTTTGCCGTCAGATAATTGTCTAAGCCAAAGTAAAGTCTGCGGCTTGGAAAGCCATGAATGTTAAATGATTACTGATGCTGTCATTCGACCCTGTACAGTAGATTCTTATGTAAGCAGAAGTCACGAATAAATGTCTAATGGCGAGGAGGGGCAGCCGAGGGTGCGTAGTGGCTAAAAGCTCCTTTCTGACTTGAAAGTTTTGGGTTCAAACCTGCATCGAGAGTACTGTCACTACTGTCTGTATGTACCATTTTATAGGGCTATGTAGACACGGGACCGTGAGGGTTGAAGTCGCATTGCTAGTGCTGTCGCAACGGACAGGACAGGTGAGTATGTTTAAATTTGCCACCGACAGAAAAACTCAAATTACCTTACCGGGGGTCGAACTCGGGTCTCCTGCATAAAAGCCCAACGTTGTAACCGCTCGGTTACAGGAATTGCGTTAAATGTATACCTTTGTTACTAGGTCGACGAAGGCTAAACGGGTACTAAGTAGTGTCCTAGGAGGTAAGGGCGACCGGCGTGATGCTGAGCATATTTCCCCCACCGAGTGCCGATTAAAGAACCCTTTTCCGCGCCTTCAGGAGTTTAGGGCATATAGGGCTAGACCTATATTTTATAGACCAATATGCTCTCGGTGGGTGATGTGGCCAACATCACACCAACTGCCTTTACGTCCTAGGACTAAACCTAGTACCCACTTAAGGCTGAGTTGTTCGGCTCAGTTCAGACTCAAACCTACGACCGTCCGATAGGCAGGCAAGCGTCTAGCCGCTAGACTAAGGCAGCTTCCGAATGCCGATTGGTATATAAACAATATTTATATTTACATAACTGGTGAAAAAAGATCCTTTACTTCCGCTTTAAAGGCGAGAGGGTCGGACACAACTCTCCAGCCTTATCTGTCTCTGCAACAGCCGCCCTAGATCAATTCTGGTCGCGGTACTATTCTCTTTACGTGTAACTCTCCTGAGTGTTCAATGTTTCTTTCACCAGGTTTTATTATTCTCTTTTTCCTCTAAGTGTGCATGTTTGGTCCCGGAGTGAGGGTTATTCTTTAAAGAGAAGAACTTCTTATATTTTTTTTATTTGGCTGACTATTATTTTTTTTTAAAGTCAGTTTGTTTATAGATAATTCTTCCCTGCATCGATTTTTTAATCCCCGTATCTCGGTCACTCTCCGTAGAGTTTTTTTGTTCTCAGCTGGGCTAGAGCGTCGCTTGAAGCACGATAGCTGCGTATCCTTAACGATGACCTTTATAAAAATTCGTATTTGCAAAGTAAAGGAAGGATTCTGATATGACAGCCACAAAAGCCTGGCAACATGCCTAATTATAAGGCCGAAAGGCGTGAAAAGGGAGTGATTAGTGATAAGTGAAAAAAATCACAGCACACCGGACAGATCCACAGGTACTCCAATATTCTCCTCAGTAGCTGTTCTATCGTGAAACAACTAATCCATCCCCTTCTGCGTTTGGTTTGCAGTTGTATCAGCAGCAAGAGAGTTTAACTGTAGCGCTGTTGTTTCTTAAGACAAGGCACAGTTTTTCTTGATTTTCTACAGGCCTGCATATGACAAGACTAGGAGCATCTAGGATGCAGAAGACAGTTAGAAATAGCTTGCAATTATCAGAAAGACAAGAGAACTAATAGACGCCACAGTGTACGAGCTGCCAAACTGTAGAGACAATATGAACTAATGCTCTAGAGCGAGGTCCTCCTGCATATGCAGCAGGATTGTTCTAATGGTCATGTAAAGCCAACAACTTTTTTTTTTCAGTGTAATATACCGTGTTAAAGCATTACAATAATTTATTTGGCATAAAAAAACATTAAAAAATTCTTTTTCCCTCCGTTTTCTCATTTTGACAGTTTTTTGGCTAACGATAAACTGTTTTCAAAAACTGCTTGTCATATTATAATGAAACTTTGTACACTTATTTAACATTGTATTACTTACGCAAATGCGTGCGTTTGTGAAACTAAAAAACAACTAAGATTTAGTCATTGTGCAGCAGTCGGAAAGCAACAAAAATCGCCTAAAATATACGCTAAATGTTAAAAATTAGGTAGTAATAAAATGGCAAGTTAATATCATAAAAACTGTGTGTAAATGAACTGCGAATATATAAATATACAAAATATTGAGCCTGCACATACAAATATGATGGTTTTAGACATATCAAAAAATTCCAACACGGACTTTGTTTATCTTGGTTGCCATAGAAACTATTAAGTGCACGGTTAGTTTGACATTATTTTATCGATCTCAGGTCTTCAATATAAAACCCTATACCATACCAAAACGTAATAATTAAATAATATACAATGTAGTTTTAAAAAGTTAGCATCGCCTTAACAATACGTCTTGTGTTCTTATGTTCAAGCCTGGCTGCTCCAGGCTTCAATCCACCATGTACCAACCTGTACAGGGATACTGATTTCTGCTTGTCGTAGTCCTCCTTTGCGATATGCATCTTGCGCGACATTAAAGGCATCACAATTTGTCATTGCTGAGTAAGTAATCTGGGGAGTAAATAAACGAGACCAGCTTAAAAATCAGAATGTATTTGTTATGTCAAAATAATTCATGGCTACAACAATTCTTTCTCACCATATACAGGTATTAAAATAACACGAGGGACTGACTGACCGACTTTTTACCCCACCAGGACATCACACAAGCGATAAACACCCGATGACACAATGAGCCACCATGTGGATGAGGATCACTATGGAAAGGTCCCAGAAACCGCGTTCAGCCAGTTGGCCATATTTATGGCCTGGCTATATTGCGGCCCCTGGCAAGAGCCAGAGAGGGGTTTCAAATAAGGAACAATTGTATCCTAAAAATGACGGCGAATATAAGTCTTGTTTAGAAACACGAGTAACGGATCACACTTATATGTTATATGAGTAAACGAGTAAAAGTCTCTTGTCTACGCCTTCAGGTTTAATGCGAATATAGGGCTAGAACTATATTTTTATAAACCAATTGGCACTTTGTGGGTGATGTGGTCAGCATCATGCCAGCGGCCTTTACTTCTCAGGACTGCGCCTGGTACCCACTCAAGACTGGGTCGATCATGGATTCAAAATCATTTTTGAAAAAAGTCTTTTTTCCCTCAGGACGTAAACCCACGAGCTTCTAGCGTCTAGCCGCCAGCGCCACAGCGGCTCCCTTATGAGTAAACGAGTGAAGTTTCAAAATATCAGTGTATAACTAGACAGACATATGGCTGGCCATTTCAGGATTCGAAAATGTCGCCACGGCAAAGCTCAGTCCGTGTTAAGATAACAGGGGCTTACGGCGCGGCGACACAAAATACAACATTCTATAGAAGGAGGCTTGCTTTAGCAAAGTTTAGTTGCGTATCCTTTACAGGGCGTTGCAGAACCAACCCCAACAGCTGTTGTGTGATTTTTCTAGGCAATTTTACGTCCAGTAGTTTGCCATTGCCTTCTGGACGGTCAGCTTTCTTGATACCACTGTCGAAACCAACGCAAGGTGCATGAACCGCAGCTGGGATTGAACCCGGCATTCCGGCATTACGAAGCGTTCGCATCGACTTAGCAACAGAGCCGACTTCTTTAGCAAAACAGAGCATCAAAAAAAAAAAAAAAAACAAAGGAATGAATGAATGATTATATCAAGAACTGACATCACTGCACTCCGGACATTCGTCCACTTCTTCAGTCGGCAGCGAAAAGTTGAGATGCTAAAAGTACCAGCTGCAACCTGACTGAAAGTCCGCCTTTGTTTCCCCTTTAATCTTGAATGTTTTTTAAACCATATACTCACACCACGTTGAATAAGCTGTTAAGTGTATGGCTTCACTATCTGTTCTTTTGCACTGTTCATCTGATCCAAAAGAGCATTCACTAATCCGCTTGATCATATAGTAGCTCCCTGCCCAGAGAAGAGACAGCAGCTAATCTATCAGCCTGCTCGTTTCCTCATACACCTGAATCTCCTGGACAGAAAATCCATGACATACTCTTGATCTGGGATTTATGAAATGATACAAGCCACTCTGATCGCAAGACACCAGTTCCAGTTTTCCGAAGCATGCTCTGTGAGTCTGTTACAATCACACCATGTCGGGCTGGGATGCTCTCAAGCCATAGAAAAACGTCCGTTACTGTTACTGCCATCTCCTTCATTCTTATACTGGATGTAGTGACGTTGTACGCGAGGCCCTCTGTTATCAAGCAGTGCCCATTCGCCTTTGCAATAAAACCTCATTCACTCTTCTTACCTCTATATTCAGACCCATCTGTATATATTATAATGTCACATGGGCGTAGATTTTTATTGATCAGCTCATGCACTGCTGACTCTGTATCACCAGTTATCCATTCACGACACTCTCGGTCCCAGGTAACTATAACTCTGTACAAGTCTGTTTTGTTGGACGGCACTGTAACCCATTCTTCACCACTCAGTTCCCGGCACGGTAACTTTAGCTTTCGATTGTTATGTTGTCTATTGTGTTCTTCTATCTTTCTACTTCTTTCTATGAGTGCCGATCAATACACTTTCTGTTACTTGATTTATTCATCCTTCACCACGCGCTTTCTTGTCAGACGCACAAACAGTTCCGATCGTGACTTCTGCCTGTACCATCTAATACTCTTTTCCGCAATTGTCCCTTGCTACTACCTCTCATGGTCTCAAGCAGAAGGTGTTCCCAGTCCACTGTGACTCTAAGGTACATCTTCGCTTGTAAAATCTGGTATCTCTTGTATACGGTTCGTAATGCACTCAATTGACGTGTTCGTGTAGACCTCAAAATGACTCACACGGCTTCAATTTGTAAGCGATCAGTTAACTGATACATGACACACACACACACACACACACACACACACACATATATATATATATATATATATATATATATATATATATATACATATACATATACACATACATAGAGAGAGAGGGGGGAGAGGGAGTTGGGGGGGGGGGAGGGAAATAAGAATATGTTTACTTTTCCCAGTTCGTTTTTATCTTCTGAGACTTCAGAATGTATGCCGGATTATGTTATGAGGTCTGCCACATACTACATATCATCGATTTCAATGTAGTTACCGAAGAACACGTCTTATTTGATGTGCAAAGTGGCAGTGCTTTATTATTGGGTATAAGAGTGTTCATATATGTTTTCCCCTTCTAGCACTGGCTGGATGTTTGCTACTATAGCCAATAGTAACTGATTTAACTAGTAAGGTGAGGTAAATGTAACGGAGAGAGGATCAACTTCATTGCCCCGGGTTTTATCTAATACGGCCCAGTCTCTTTCCGCAGAACAGCTAGCTGACTGTCGAAAGCTTCGCGCAGAGTATGACCTCCGGCGACAATTCCCAGGGTTCTCCGTAAAAAATTGCACTCGTGAAGTGAACCGCGCCGCCCTGAAACAAACCCACGACTTTCAGAGCGCGATGCAAATGGCTTGACCACTTCGTCACGGACCTGTCGGCTAGGGTTCAAGCCCTACTACTTTTTGCATATTTGTCTGTCAATTTCGAATCTGGAGTCATCTGGTAGAATGAATAATGTCCCCACCCCCCCCCCCCCCCCTCAAAAAAAAAAAAAAAGGTAATGTAGTAGTAGTAGAATTTTACCCCACTAGGACATCACACAAGCGATAAACACCCGATGACACAAAGTGCCACATTGTGGATAAGGATCACCCATGGAGAGGTCCCAGAAACCGCGTTCAGCCATTAGACCATATTTATGGTTGGGCTATATTGCGGTCCCTGGCAAAAGCCAGAGTGGGGCTTCCAAAAAAAAAAAAAAAAAAAGAGAAAAATGCACCTCACACGGAGATGACTGGGATGACGAATAAGGTGAATACTACAGTTTAAAGTGTTGAGCGCCACATATTCTAGGCTAGTTTAAAGTGTTCAGCGTCACATATTCTAGGCTACAGTTTAAAGTGTTGAGCGTCACATATTCTAGGCTAGTTTAAAGTGTTCAGCGTCACATATTCTAGGCTAGTTTAAAGTGTTGAGCGTCACATATTCTAGGCTACAGTTTAAAGTGTTGAGCGTCACATATTCTAGGCTACAGTTTAAAGTGTTGAGCGTCACATATTCTAGGCTACAGTTTAAAGTGTTCAGCGTCACATATTCTAGGCTAGTTTAAAGTGTTCAGCGTCACATATTCTAGGCTACAGTTTAAAGTGTTGAGCGTCACATATTCTAGGCTACAGTTTAAAGTGTTGAGCGTCACATATTCTAGGCTACAGTTTAAAGTGTTCAGCGTCACATATTCTAGGCTAGTTTAAAGTGTTCAGCGTCACATATTCTAGGCTACAGTTTAAAGTGTTGAGCGTCACATATTCTAGCTAGTTTAAAGTGTTCAGCGTCACATATTCTAGGCTACAGTTTAAAGTGTTGAGCGTCACATATTCTAGCTAGTTTAAAGTGTTCAGCGTCACATATTCTAGGCTACAGTTTAAAGTGTTGATCGTCACATATTCTAGGCTAGTTTAAAGTGTTCAGCGTCACATATTCTAGGATACAGTTTAAAGTGTTGAGCGTCACATATTCTAGGCTACAGTTTAAAGTGTTCAGCGTCACATATTCTAGGCTACAGTTTAAAGTGTTCAGCGTCACATATTCTAGGCTAGTTTAAAGTGTTCAGCGTCACATATTCTAGGCTACAGTTTACAGTGTTCAGCGTCACATATTCTAGGCTACAGTTTAAAGTGTTGAGCATCACATATTCTAGGCTACAGTTTAAAGTGTTGAGCATCACATATTCTAGGCTACAGTTTAAAGTGTTGAGCATCACATATTCTAGGCTACAGTTTAATGAAATAATCAGACTCCTGATATTGCTCGTCGCCTTTTTCTCTCGGGCAAATCTTTAACACATGAAAAAAATTAGCAGATACTATCTAACGAGACTAAACCACATCTACCCCAAAGGTGGACTGGTCATTAAAAGGAACCATGTCGATGATGAGTTAGTAAAACTGTTACCAATAATGTTTTAATGATTAAAACTAAATCAAGGGAAGAAACTTATCATTCAGTTCTAAGAAATAAATATAAATTGTACTGATGAAAATAATTATATTTTTTAAAAACAATTTTAACAATCGATTTACAGCTGCTATGTCACGTTTTCTTTTTTAACGTTGAGTTACATCAATGTCTTTTTGTTATATTCTTGTTCTTCTCTTTTCATACGCTGAAGAAGATTATCTAGCTGCAATGTTCATTCAGCCAGTCATGGTTGTGTTTACGACTGTAAAGCTGACACCTTTCATGAGTTATGAGTTGTCCCCATGTGGGATGCATTTTTTTGTTTTGTTATTTTAAGCCTTACCCTGGCTTCTACCGGGGGCCCTGAATATAGCCGAGCCATAAAGGCTAGAAGGGTTTCTGGGACCTCTTCACGGGGGATCCCCATCAGCACAGTGGCACTTTGAGTCACCGGGTTTTGAACGCTTGTGTGATGTCCTGGTGGTGTGCAACTACCTACCTACCTGACCACGTTTATTTTCTATTTTTGCTGAATTCTGTTTTACATTTCCAAACATATATACATAAAACTGTGATCTTTCTTTAATGGTAGCGGTAACATACGGGTAAGGGATTAAAATTAACATTAGTTGAAATCCAGACTCACATGGCTCAATGTTTTACATAAGTTTCGAGTGTGGTCGGGGGAAAAAAAAAAAGGGGGGGGGGGGGGGGAGTCAAGGTTTACCGACTGTGAAACACCCAGGTTACTGTTCTTTTAGGAGCGTAAAATCGAATTCCTAGCAGAGACTATCCCATCTCGTATGTTGTTGCCAATCTATAAGGATTCTGTATACACAACTTCCTATCCTGGGGTAGCAATAGAGGTTTCTTACTCAGAAGCCAATGAAATGTTGCCCCAGATCAATATCGGCAGTGTTCGAGATTTTTGGCCCTGCTTACGTCCACTACAGAACTGGGGTAGGGGGGTTGGAGTGCGGGCAAGTCGTAAAGAAACATCGCTCTGGCCAGAAATGTGCGAACGAATCATTACCAGATACGACTTTCCTTCGAAAGTCTTTCAGCAATCGCCTTAGAATCAGATAAACTTGTAATTTTCTACTCTTGAGTGGCGGTTAGAAGCTATCTTTTCCTAGGTTATGTTAACAGTGTTATTGTGATGTATTTCTGGTGTCATCTGTTTGGAGAAGGAGAAAATACGACTGGCAGTTCGTTCCATCGTCTCGTTTATCCTACTGTCCAGTTTGGATCATGAGTTTCTTGTATCGATCCACGCATAAAGTTTCTGGAGTGGAATGACAAAGGCTTGTAAGCCATTCTTATGGTTGATGCTTGTAGATACTAGTTTTCTGTTTTTACTCCTGGGTCACTGAGTAGAAACTTATTTGTCCAATGCTTCTCACATTCATAAAAATAGTGTATGTGAACAACATTATTACAAGGCAGTCTTTATAATGTAGGGTTGTTTCCCCAAACCTTTATCCTTTCTTTTTTCTCTCTATCTTTCTGGAGGTAGAGATTTCATATTACTATTTTCACTATACAGTCAAAAAAAATTTCAGATTTTATCGCAGTTTACAGTGTCGCGCCATGCAGACAACTCAGCAGCTCGGTGGCGAAACAACACCATTTCCATTTAGATATGGAGGAAAATGCAATGGCCACATATTGCCAGAAACAAAATCTTGCCACTGAAACAGTAAACCCGCCTTTCCTCCATACTGACTGCACGGTTTGATGTAACGATTCAAGAAGAAACAAAAGATACGAATTCAAACAAATCCGAAGAACCTAAAATGTTAAGGGTAGAGATGCTCTGAGGACAGTTAAAAAGTAATCACTGGAAACAAAACATAAGAATATAAAATCTGAGTTGATTACAAACGTGAAATAATGATAGAGACATTTGTGAATCAGTGATATAAAACATTCATGCTAGGGCACTTGCGATCAGAACTGCAGTGAGTTGAAGGGATCACTGACAGCGGTGGCTAAACATCTACAAGATCAACAGGCTCAAACCTGCGTCACTAAATAGGGATACCACAAAACATTCCTCTACAGATGAATTGGAACATGTTAATTTTATGATTACTCGAAGTCTTCCATTTTGCGTTCGCCGGCTGTAAGCAGAAAGTTCTGATTGTTCAGCCACTTGTGGACTTCAGTCTTTTTCTAGAACTTGAGTTTTCAGATGCACATCCTGTTTTACAAATCTGGATTATTTGTATGCAGACTGTTGGTTCCTCGCCTTTCAGGCATATGCCTTCTGACTCTAAAGAGAACCACTAATGAATGAACGTTTATGACATGCTTGTTTGGTGAAGAACGGGGACACTAAAGCAACCTCTTCTTCCCCTCACCCCCACCCCCACCCCAACTTTTTACACAACGCACAGTGGGGTCCCAGAACTAACGGGGGAATTGCTCGAAATATCGTTCATTCGATGAGCACAGGCGGTCATAGCTCACCATCTCACCCAAACAACAGAATGAGAAATTAGGTCAGTGCTCTTGTATAACAGAATTAACTAAAGATGATTACTTTCTTCCTGTGAGCAATCCTGCTACATGTTTAAAGTTTCTAATCTGTTCAGTGTAGAGCACATCACTTTGCATACATCTCTTTATACATGTTTTAGTTACACATCTCTTCTCTTGCTTCATTTATAGTCACCTTTATAGTTCAAAAAATAATTCATGACAACTCCCGCCCAGGTGGTGTGATTATCTATACTTATGGCTCTGAGTTAAGAGGCAGACAAAGTTCAAGGGTTCCATCGTCACTTAGTGAAACAAAGCTAACAAAATCTAGCTTGAGAATGGAGGCAGAGGTAAGCACTGCAGCCTTCCACTGTCTTGAGAACCAGCTGTACACATTATGTCATCATTGTTACTGACTTACACAGCATGTTGAGAAAGGTGGGAACATGTATGCTCTGTGCAGAGTGGCAAGCATTGCTTCAAAGGTATCTAAAAGACAGCGTCCTGTGGATATTTTCTCCCAGTCATGACAGAGTGTTGACGGGGCTTGGCTTGCTTTGCTAAAAAAAATCGCCCCTTCGACCATCATTCCCGAAAGGGGAGTTTTAGGCTATAATTGTGACTAGATTATGCTGGCAATATAAAATGGCTTAACAGTGCATGCCACCAAAAGCTCTGAACAGAACTGCTGCTGTGTTGATGCGAGCAAAGAAAACAGACCCAAATTTTGTACCGACTGGTTTATAAAGTCTCCCCCCGGCCGGCCAATGGGTGACTCGGCCTATGATAAAGTGTAGAGAAACGAACAGGCAGACATACTGGTTGGTTCTGAGCCATTTCGTGGGTAATAGTGTGACATGCTAGATATTTTAAAGGCCCTTTGGAAGCGAGTGACCATGAGGAGGCCCACACAGATCATTCTGGTCCGAGAAGAATGGTACTGCAGTGGATCTGGCCAACGCTCAACACTCAAAGAAATGGCGAAACAGATATACGGTAATACTACCACTGGTGCTGTCATAATTGGAATTCTGGTTGGCTGCACCAGATGGGGACCGAGAGCTTATGGGAATGTCACGAGTGCCCTGATATCGTTCCTAATTAAACATTCAGCAGTTAGAAACACAAACATTAATATTAGTTTATATTATTAATTATTTCAGTCCTAACAAAGAAACCTAATGAAATGAACGCATAACGTTCACCGTAATTGACAAAAATGGAGTCCTTGACTTTATGAATATGAATATTTCTATAGGGTTTAATATTTGTCAACACACCGCAGAAAGCACATGTCACGCCTGCTGGCGTTTACCAACGATCCGTGAAGAAAATTTCAAGAGCAGGTTGGTAATAATGATTAAGCCACAGCTATTATTATTATTATAATTTGTACGGTTTGTAAAACGTTCACGTTAAACAATCACTTGAGCGTGGTCCAACAATAATTGCACTTGCCTACTGCCGCATGTTCGACGGTTTGTTTCAATTCGCAGATGTCATTGCTTGAAATACACACAGCATTATGTCAGCATGTCCTATCATTCCCATTCTGACAAATCCTTTCAACAGCTATCTTCAAGAATCTCAGTTTACCCGTTTGAAACGTGCAGAGATAGGTAGGTTTGCCACGTTGCAGTGGTTCTGTCAGCGGTCGGTGTGCAATGTAAATATTTCACTATGTTGACATTCCAACCTTGAGAGATTCTTGTCTAATTTGCATCTATAGTGTCGTATATGTGCGCATAAAAAGTTGTAGATCTATTGACTACACGAAAAAGGAGATAATTTTTAGTACAGTTTATTTGAATATGTTTTCTGATTAACGGTTGCATAACAAATGGGTAAGTGAGAAGCGTTTAGACGTATTCTGTTTTTATTGTATTAATGAATTATTGCGCATTATTGAATTTGTTCCTACAAACTCATGAGTTTACGATAAATACATCATCACCATCATTATCAGGTGCCTTGCCGACTGGCGTGGGCGATCATGCCTCTCCACAATCTGCGATCTCCCGCAGCATGTATCAGTTCGTGTGTCGACACACCTCCATGCCATGCAACAAGACTGTCAAGCATCTTCTCTCGTTGTCTTCCTCTATCCCTCCTTCTACAGATCTTTCCAGTGGTCACAACATTTTCTATTTTTCCTTTTCTCATAACTTGGCCGAACAATGATGACTGATAAATACAATACACTTTAATTGTCATCTACGGAATCAAACGGTGATTTTTTTTCTGTCAGGGGAAAAATAAAATATTCACCTGCACAGTCGTGGCGACAGCACTAGCCATGCGGCTGTAAATCCTCAGGCTCAAAGTCCCCTCTGCCTACACGGCATAAGTGATATAATAAAGACAGTAATTGACAGAGTCAGTAGGGAATCAAATAACAGGAAATACACTTAAATCACAATTTGGCATACATACTGACCTATCTGCTACTATCCCCCCCCCCCTTCCCGGTCCTCTCTCCATACAGACACACATTAGCTAGTTGCGTATCCTTTACAGGACGTTGCAGAACCAACACCATCAGTGGCTGTTGTGGTTTTTCTAGGCAAATTTACGTCTAGTAGTGTTGACACACATACAGAACAGAAAAGATGTATAAATAAATATAGGCATAGAAGACAGTAGAAGAATCTGACAATCGTTAAACATCCGTGAGTAGAACATCACACATTTAAATAAGACGAGGGTGATATTTTAAACAGCAAACTTATTAAAGTATCAGCGCATGCTGGTTACTTGTAAAATAAAACACTATGATCTGCAGTTTTGAATATTACTGCTACAGAGGAAGCAGCAGCAGTAGTGATAGCCGCAGTAAAATAATAATAATAAGAAGAAACAGGAGCAGGAAAAGGAGGAGGGAAGAAGGTGGGTCAGGAAAGAAGGAGGACGAGAAATGTAGTAGGAGGAGAATGAATAAGACGAACAAGACGGTATTAAAGCAGCAATGAAACCTGGTTATGAACAGCAAGGAATAGAAGACATCACTATCTTTATTCGGCGAGCAAATTGCATATGTTGCCAACAGGTTTAAAAAAAAAAAAAACTGCGATAAAATGTCACTCCCAGGAAGAAACTCAAGAACATGGAAATACACAAAGCAAGGGTGGAGGCGGTGTTATGTTCAAATTCTTTCCCCAGTAGAAGTAAAATAAAGGTAATTTTCGTCATCATCATCATCATCATCATGTAGCAGGCCCTTTGCATAGCATCGCTCTCATCACAGTCTGCCTGAAAGAAACTCGGTCTCTCGCCAGTTCTCCTGCCTCATGCACTTTCACACTCAAGGAGTCACTTATATCCTGTGCCCATTTTCGTGTTGGTCGGCCCCTTCTCCTCCTTCCTGGTACCATGCCTTCTGCTATAATTTTTGTCCAATCCGTCGTGGCGCTTGACATGACCAGAATTTTTCAGCTTTCGTGAAAGGATGCTGTTGATTAGCCAATCTTATTTGATGTTGAGATCTTTTAAAGAAATTTTCTACAACTGAGCCGAATAAGGGACACAGTTCTAGCCTTAAATGTTTTAAAGACTTTTAGCACTACTTGGGTAATGTGGTCAACTTCACATTAGCCGACTTAACTTCCTAGGTCATTTCCTGGCATCCACTGTTGGATAGTGTGATTTGTGTATTTTAGTGGAGAGTATGGACTTTTATTGCTTTATTAGATGTTGATGCAACTAGGTAGTAATGCATCTGGTGCGTACAGACTAATATGCAAGGCATAAATTACGCAGTGTATTGTTTGTGGCTAATTCTTTTTAAATTCCCTAGGTGGAAAATTGTGTTGAATTTCATTTGAATGGATTAAAGTAGGCCAACTGAAAAAAATATTTTAGGTTTCCTGGATTGTAAGACTTTATGCTGTAGCTTGTTTTGCCTTAACCTTAATCAGGCCAGCGGCGCCGGAAACTTTTGGTTTAGGCATCGTGAGCTTCCTCACCCCAAAAATAGTTCGCGGGATCAGGTGCCTCCCTCTAAAAGAATTTGTAGAGGGCTAAGCTGCACCCCCCCCCCACCCCCTACCAAACCCAATAACCTATAAACCAATGGTCTTCAAACTTTTTCAGGTGGAGCTCACTTTCTTGAGTACATGTCAAGGACCCTCCGACCCTCCATTATTTCACCCCTCCCCCAAACATAACAAAATATGCAAAACATGACTAAAAATAGATGGGAGAAAAGCAATTCAAAGTACTGTGAGATAGAATTTCAAAGTGTCAGATAACAAAAGAAACAATCACCAACAACTGGTAATTTAGAATCCAAATATCAATGTGATGGTTGACACTGTTTTGCTTGACGATATCTGCTATGTTCTGGTCTGATGTTGGACAAGGCACAACGGAAATCACTCCCCACATCAAGCTGGCAGCGCTGTTTTGTTTTCAGGACTGTTAAAGCTGACAATTGTGATTATTAAAGAAAGTACAAATGCATCCAATTTCAAAACTGTCTGACGTCCCCGTTCACACTTTCTCACCACCCCCTCCTTCCTAGTCTGGGACCACTGGTACAGACGGTGTCTTTTTCAGGTTTTGTATATATATATATATATATATATATATATATATATATATATATATATATATATATATATATATATATATATGTATATATATATATCAATATATATTGCAATTTGGCATATTATTATTTTACAATCATTATTATAAATAATTTAAAAAGGATTTAGTCCCCCTCAGCGATACCCCTCCCCCATATCTTTAAAGGGCTAAGGAAACCATCAACTCCTCAAAGCTATCTCTGTGTCGGATCCACTGTGTTAGGCCTCTTGTCCACCAAACACAGTAGCACCTGCTCTTCTACAGGCCCGATGACTACAAGTGCTCAGTTACCGTTTTATGCGAATTTCCGGTTCTTTGAAAATGACTTCTGTTTTGGCTGGCTTGCTGCCGTTGAAAGTCATTGAAACTATTTCCGAAAGATAATAATGTTTTTTTAGTTTAGTCTTGAAAAGCGGGAAACAGATTTCTTCGTCTTTTAAGGTTTCATAAAATATTAGAGATAAAGGTACAGGAATTTCCATGTTTTTTTTTTTTTATATTAAGGACTATATTGATGTCAAGTGTCGGCCTGGATGGGGTATTTCGAAACAAACAATTTTGTGAAAGTTGTTGATCACGAATACTGGCTTCCTGTACTTTATGAATTCAACGAAGGAACGTTGACTGTGTGTCTGTGTGTGTGTGCTGCGTGCGTCTGTTAGTGTGTCTGTGGTGTGTTTGCGTGTGTGTGCTGCGTGCGTCTGTTCGTGTGTCTGTGGCTAGCAGTGTTGCCAATTTGGATCTTTTATATCCAAATTTAGATCTTTTTCATTGCATTTAGATATTGTTTTTGACGTTTAGATCATAAATATTTTTCTAGACGCTTTTCATATGGAGCTAGATATTTTATAGATTTTTTTCTTTCATTGTCAATTTAATAATTACTGTGTAAAATATTTACTACCATACTTTTGTTTTGGTCTGGCACGTACATTGTGACAACTGCATTACTTGAACTTTGAACTCTCACTGGGGTCAACGCACAAATATCTGGCAGCCCCGGTACTGATTAATAAAAAACGCGCGTAAATCATACTAACTTTGTTTCAACCATATCCTCACTGTGCTGACTTTGTGTTTCTTTTTCATGTGATTAAAAAAAAATAAATGCTCACCTTCTTATGTGACTTTTACTTTGAAAAAACCTTTCAACATGCCAAAAGTAAAGTATGAGCAAAAAATTTAGAAAGAGTGGTTGCATGATGACAAAATTAAAAACTGGGGATATGACCAAACCAAAGCTTGTTGTAAGTACTGCAAGTGTGAAATTAAAGCGAAAATACAAAACTCAAAGAGTCATGCAGAGACTAAAAAAGCATAAAACTGCAGTTTAATTTAAAGATATTACACTTCTGACATCTGTTTTCAGAACTATACTGATAAATGAATCATCAAAAGTTGAAGTATCATTTGCAATGTTTTTAATTTGTCACTGCGCAATTTCAAACTGTGATCATTTGATCGATCTTGGACTAGTTCAATTTGAAAAATGTGATGTAGAAAGTATAGTTTAGGAACTGAATGACCTTTTAATCAGCAAACAGTTTGGCTTGAAGAATTTGGCTGTAATTGGTACTGATAATGCCTCAGTGATGGTTGGTATAAACAATGGCGTTTATGCCAAGTTGAAGGAAGCTAACCCATCGTTAATACTTAAAAAATGTATGCGTCATTCATTGCAGCTAGCATTATCACATGCTTCATCTAAATATTTACCAATGAATATGGAATACCTTTTTGCTGAAACACTTTACTGGTTTTCCAAATCATTTGTCAGACAACAGCAATACAATACATTATATACAGCCTTGAATGATGGTTCCACACCACCGCAAATTCTGTCAGATTGCAAAACTAGATGGTTATCAATTTAACCAGCTGTTCAAAGAATTATGAAGCTGGCTGAGGTTGAAGACACACTTTGAAATAACAATAAAAAGTGAAAAGTGCTACACAGCTGAAATACTATATGGAATGTATAACCTATTCTAATGGAAGTGCAAAAAGTTAATAAACTGTTCGAATCTAAACTTATTGATAAAATTAAATTACTTGATGATCGCACCTTGCTATTTCACCCGGTAAAAGACTGGTGTTGCCAACTTCTAAAGCTTATTTGCTCACTTGCACTATAGAGAGCTATTTGGCTCCTAAGCCACACCTTGGATATTAAATCGAATCAAAAATTTATGATTTAAAAACAAAAGGACTGTTAACAGAGAATTAAAAGAACACCTTAAGGGGGTAGTTCTAGCAGAGAATCTCGAAAAAATGTGATTTTTGAATTTCGAAACAAATTTGGTATCAAATTAAAGATTAATCAATGTCCTACACGTTTCTGTATACATTTTTAGAATCGGATAAGTAGTATCCGAGTTATGATGGCTCAAAGATGGTCAGGTCTTTCTGGTTTTGGAAGAAAAAAAATCAAAAATTTGTGTTTTCACACATACACATGTATTCAGCGACAATGCAAGCCTCCCTAACAGTTTTCTTACAATGAACGATCCTTGTACGGAACAATCAAAATGGCTGCCTTTGTAGAAGCGTGTTTACATTTTGTTTGGTCTGAAATAATTTGTACAAGTGATATTCTAAGCAATGTCAAGTGATAAAAAGTATTGTAAACATTCAAGGAAGTTAAAGTTTCTTTGGAATAGATTTATAAGGGCTACAAAGAGATGCAGAGAATTAGTTTTATATCATACTATTGAGAACGACAAACATGTAAACATAAACAATAACATTGACATTCCTACAAGTAATCTGTGGATAGTTTAATTGTAATGTTGTAGTAATAATAATAGTAGAACCAGTACCAAAGTGCCACGCCCACTCACAGTCGGTCATCAATAAAAATCAACGACCTGTATGGCATTGATGATGATCCAGGATACAGATTTAGAAGAATGTGATAAGGCAAATACTTATCCTAAATGTGACAGTACTGACAGGGAAGGGTACAGGATTGCTGACCTGGAAATTCTATGTCACCAGATTTCATCACAGCTGGTTTGTGTCTTTTGTTACAACCAAGTCAGACTTACTGACAATGAAAGACAAGGACTTGGTAGTCACTTTGAATTTGTATGCAGCAACCACAATTGTAAAAGACAGACCATTTATCATTCCAACTGTC
Organism: Candidula unifasciata; assembly: GCA_905116865.2. Taxonomy (NCBI): domain Eukaryota; kingdom Metazoa; phylum Mollusca; class Gastropoda; order Stylommatophora; family Geomitridae; genus Candidula; species Candidula unifasciata. The sequence goes on from CAJHNH020004588.1 coordinate 27,139, forward strand.
AAATAAGTGTCAACTACAGCAGCAGCTTACAAGTACACTCAGTCAACAAGCAAACGCTGTCAAGATTTCCTTATCTCATTATTGAAGCAATTGAAGCAGAGACTTCCTGAAAATCTAGATGTTTTGAAAAATATTTCACTTTTTTCTGTGAGCAACATACTTCAGCCAAAAAAGGACATACCTAAATATTGTAAAGTTATGAAATTTTTAGGGGCTATTGATAATAGTGTCGCTGAAGCAGAATATCAGTTAACTAAAATAAAGTTAGCCGAATGGACAAACAAAACAGAAACTAAAGCGTTTTGGAGTGAAGTGGGACAATTTAAAGATGCCTCATCAATCAAACAGTCCATTCTGTAAGCTCTTTAAAGTGCCATGTCTGCCATGATACTACCCCACTCAAATGCTGACGTAGAAAGAGTTTTCAGTGCTAGGAATTATATCAAATCTAACCTAAAAAACAGGATGATATTTGACCTCTTAAATGCTATCGTTCCATTAAAATTCGGCCTGATGAGTATAGAGAAATAAGCCTACTGTTCCACTTATCAAGAAATTTAAATAGCTAAAGCACACCAGGGTCATTTTGGATCTGAAGCTTCAACTTCATTATCCAAACTAAGTTTATCCTGTGGATCTTGTGGGGCAGACATCAGTGAAGGTGAGGACATGATTATGTAGTGTAAGTCATAACAAAAGCTATGTAATTTTTGACTTTTTCAATTTGGATGTTTTTTTTCTAGATCTTTTCCACGCAGATTTAGATCTTTTTAGATATTTTTTGACACCGTTTTGGATATTTTTTGTCAAAGAAAAGTGGCAACACTGGTGGTGTGTCTGTGTGTGTGCTGCGTGCGTCTGTTCGTGTGTCTGTGGAGTGTCAGTGTGTGTGTGTGTGTGTGTGTGTGCTGCGTGCGTCTGTTCGTGTGTCTGTGGTGTGTCTGTGTGTGTGTGCTGCGTGCGTTTGTTTATGTGTCTGTGTGTGTGTGCTGCGTGCGTCTGTTCGTGTGTCTGTGTGTGTGTGCTGCGTGCGTCTGTTCGTGTGTCTGTGTGTGTGTGCTGCTTGCGTCTGTTCGTGTGCGCACATAGGCCTAGGTGCGGGTGTGCATTCATTTGAAGCAAGAAGGGCAAGATTTGCTCTAACGCTCATCATTATTTTCAACACCATCATCACCATTGTAAACGACTTCTGCCGTTAGGCGTCATAGGGAGAAATATTTTGCGATTTAGTTCACGCTGGTTGCCACTGGCTTTTGTAATGCGGTGAAGGCGTAGGGTGTCTTTAACGTTGTCGATCCACATTTTGAGGCCGTCCGCTTGCTTTTGTAGCTGATCTGAGTTGTAATGCTGTGATGGTATTTGATCTTGCTGCATTCTAATGCGATGGCCAAACTACTTGATCGGCTGTTTCTCGATGAATCTAGCACAAGATATCATCCCCACATTGTGTCTGAAAGTATCCTTATGCGCTCAGTCTAGGATGGTGAGGTTGGCTGATTTTCTCTGGCATCTGATCCGCGAGTAGTGATTTTCCGTACACGGGCTATCAATAGTGTCCATGTCTAGCACTGGTAGCCTAATGTTGGAATGAATATGCTGTTTATAATCTGTCTCTTTCCACTCATAGTTACGTTTGGATATCTTAATAATGGTGACAATTGATATATATGTGCAGCTGCTTTCTAACATTTGGTTTCTATGTCTCTGTCCCATTCTGCCATCTTCGGTGATCATATGTCATAGTTATTTAAATTCCATCACTTGATTCAAAATAGAATCGGCCTTGTGCACTTTACTTCCCGAAAAGTCTTTTATATCATGCACCACCTTTGCGCTGGTCGCCTCCGCCCTCTTTCTTTTTTTTCTATGCCCTCTGATTCTGTTCCAGTCTATCCTCTGTTGCTCTTCCTGAATGTTTATATATAGGCCGGCAAGCTGGCGATCGACTGAGTTTCATACTGTCAGTCAGTCAGTAGTGTTTCCTTTGCAGAACCTTGCTCCCATAACGACCTTCCAGAGAACTTCTCGATCACAAGCAAGGTCTATCGGTCTATATGTCATCTAGCACCTTATCTTCTTAGTCCATTGTATAAGGTGCTAGATGACATATAGACCGTTAGGCATTCTATAGAGTTCTGTCCTTAAAATCACTCTTGTCGCAGTTATTTCCAATCAATATTTTCAAAGTTTCCATGTTGAACAGGTGCCACATAGGATCAAGAATCAAGTAAAAGAATGACCAGTCTATGAGCTCTGTGATGGCATATAAAGCATATGTTTTATTCAAAACTAAGATATTTACAAAGACATGGGTTTGCGTGAAAAGAATATCTGGCTAGAGCTCACATATAAATGTCTGATTCTGAGAGATATACGAAAATTGTCACAGCTCTATGATTTGAATCTGCTGACCTCAATGACTGCCTGCCACACTGATGATCAGAGTGTTTTGACTCAAGGCCTACTAGGCGCTCGAAATGGAGCAGCTCTAGTCTCTCATAATGTAAGCAACTTACTGGTGATTCACTGGATTTTTTATATTCTCATTAGCCCTTTCTGCTGGTGATTACCCGTCTGCGTGCACATGTTTTGTATTCCATTACACAAGAATGTTGTAAAGCAGGCGGGGATTAAATAGATTTTCCCAGACGCTGAAAGGGAAATGGATTAAAACTAAAAATGTCGCGAATTACGATGGCGTAAAGTGAGGAATTGAAATTTTTTGGAAATGCGAATTTACACAAAAAATATAAATAAGAAAACGGGTAGCATCTCACTCACAAGTTGACCGACTTCTTTTTTTTCCCCTCTAGACTAGTTCTACCTTTCAGTATCAGGTTTTAAAGAGACACCGGGTGCCAGTCTTAGTATGTGCTACATAGATACTAGTAGTTACATCAGCTATTTCATCTATCCATCGCTTGCGTGGTCGACTCTAGTTAGTTAGTTACTTGAGATATGATCATTGCACTCCAGACATGTCCATAGGTGCTCAAATCCTTCGTTTAGTATGAACTCCAACGTCCTGTGACTAACAGTGCCAGTTCTTTCACGATTGATAAGTCTTTTTGTGTTTCTCGCTTTTGGCTATGCCGATCTTAACTCCCGAATCTTTCATTCTGGTGAGTGATGTAGAATCGCTGGCTCGAAAGTCCATCCACCCTTCCAACTTCTCTGAGAGCATTAATGATAGCAGCATGGCCCATGGGTTGACCTTCAGCAGTGACAATAGATCCAGCCAACTTATTAGTCCTCTCGTTTCCATCACGTACCCCGGAACGAAGATAAAGACGAAGTTACGCACGGCGGTCTTTTGTAATGGCTCAATCCACTGCATTCGCACAGAACCTGCATGGATCTTTCGGATCATGCTCATGGAATCGCTAAGTGCACGTGCACGGGTATAGCTTTGTGTTTGACTCTAGTGCTGCTTCCATACTGCATATACTGATATACATCGGGTTATTAAACCAAGAACATTATCGCAGCAGTTGCTCAAGTAAGGAAAAAAATCAATTTTCCGTTGAGCTACATGGAAATGAATTAAGACCTTAAATCAACAGCACTCCAGACATTTTCATTACCGTAGCGTCCTGAAGAAAAATTGGTCATAAACAATGTAATGTGCAAAGTTATAAAGAAGAGAGGAGCGATTATATTGCACCGAATTATACCCTATATGGCTCCATCTCTTTAGTGCATAATTTCTAGCTCCATGGCAATAAAGTCACAAAAAGCACGAACTCTGTAGCTCTGCCAACCATCCCTTTGAATAGCTGTTAAAAGTGTAATCGTGAAGCAATCCGTGAAACGAACCCACGATCTTGAAAGCCTGAGGCAAAAAAGTGAACCACCTAGAACTTAAAGCTCGCAGACAAATGTAACTGTTTCGGAGTCAGAACACATAAAGGTAATTTCATTTGCACAGGGATATTTCTTTAAGTGCTCCGGATTGCCCAGTAAAAAAAATTTACAGGACTTTGCATCCATTGTTTAATTGTTTATGACTTCACGGGGTAATTTTACACCCAATAATGTTTAATGAAGACCACAAAGAATAGATTGCACGGGTTATTGCTGTATCCCGTCAGGTGCAGACTGCAGTAACAATTCAATAAATGAAGAAAAAAAGTGAATCCTAAAGAATTGAAGTACAAATGCAACCACTCTCAAAAGCAACTGCATGGCATTAACCTGGAAAATAATTCGTCAAACCATGTCTTTCTGGTTACAAAGTTCAGGACGAAGATAGCGATTAGTAGCGGCTTCAAGAAATCTGAGCGGTGTTCCACTGGACGACTTATGAAGATTTTTAAATATACTGGTCCTTCCGTGTCCCGAGGTCAAAAGGTGGCATGCTTTTGACTTGTTTCTTCAGGCGTCAGTATGTTTTTGCCCTCATAGGCAGCTTCACATGATTAACTTATAAGCGACATGTATTTAATTGTTTCTTTGGACGCACCTGACAAGATACAACGAAATATGCAGGGTAATAATTTGCTATTGCGCCGTATTGAACCGTATGCTCTCTATACCACTGTTATAATCAACGTAAGGTGGTCTACTACAAAATCGACCGTAGCTGGAATTGAACCAGGTACCTCGGCATTACAAAGCACGCTCTCAACGAGTAAGGGTGAGCGTATGCCAGGAATGCTGCGGCAAAAATCAAGAAAAGTCGGCTGAAATTGTGAAATTGTTAAAGAAGACATGTTGGGCCTTACAATGTAAAATTTTGGTTGTCTTCCCTCGCCACTGACAACAAGAGTTTATTTCTTGATTCACACTCAGGCGTGTTTCATATTGCAACAAATCCAAACCGCAGCGTGCTAAGAATTGTCCTTGTATTTGTCTCGAGGTACGGCCGATTCTCTTCTGTATTCGTGAAGGTGCAGTCTATAAGTACAGTTGTGGTTACATTTTGACGGAAATCTTAAGGTGGAAAATGTAGTCTGTACAGTAATAACTGTTAGCCTCGTCAAGTAAGTACGTGTATATACAGGTAATGTGTTCTTTCGGTGCTCCCTTATATATATATATATATATATATATATATATATATATATATATATTATATATATATATATATATATATATATATTTTTCTTTCGGCGCTTATATGCACACACATACACACACACACACACACACACACACACACACATACATATATATATATATTATATATATATATATATACATATATATATATATATATTAGGGCTGTACCGAATAGTGATTTTCACTATTCGGCTGAATACGAATAACGGGACCAACTATTCGGCCGAACACGAATACGAATAGTGTATACAATATATCTAATAAAAAAATAAAAAATAAAACACATTCATAATGTCAAATT
>CAJHNH020004589.1:0-35595 GCA_905116865.2 Candidula unifasciata
GGGGACATTTTAGTCAAGAGTCGGTTACGGCCTGCGTAGAGCCCTACTTCCGAGCGGTGTCTTGCCACAGACCTGTATGCAGGACTTGCCCATATTTGGTTCAGGGCACAAGCCTGGTATTTCCGAATGCCACCTTCCACATACGTGAAGCATTCTACAGCACGAACTATGTCATTTATGCCATCGACTGCAAGAGATGGGACATGAAATACATAATCTACAAAAGGCTGACAGGTTCAGACAACATCTGTTAGATGCGCAGAACTTTGCCTTAATACCATTACCGTTGCACTTCAATTCCTAGGATCACCAAGATGTCCTCGACATGGAGGTGACAGAAATAAAATCTAGCCACTCCAGCGACAGCGTCCGTTCGTCTCTAGAAAACCGCTTTATATTCACTTTGGGCAAGTTAACACCTAGAAGACTGAACTGCCAACACAGTTTCATCTAAAATCCTAGGGGATTGCATTGCTAACACAGCTGTATCTAAAACCCTCTAGTTACGGCCAGTGACATTCCCCGGAGTATTTATTTCCCTGTCCCACGTGTCTCGGCAGTCTGCTGGCAAACATCTACCTGGCCCGTTCGAGATACTAAGGTAAGTTTTTTTGTGTGTGTGTGTGTGTGTGTGGTATTGTTTGATTTATGTATATGATGATGAAGGCTGGATAGCCGAAACGTTCATGTTATGTTTGTGTTTGTTTTATTGTGAAGCCGTTCGGTTTTAGATATTTTTCTTGGGAAATAAGGACGATCGGCGTGATCTTAACAATTTAACCATTCGAGTGCTTATTTGCTTATGAAGATATACTATCATCATAACCAGCAACTAGAGATGTGGGTTTTATCTCAGGGAGACAAAAACAATCCAATTCAAAGGTTCTGGAAAGGTTACAAGTGAAAAGATCATTTCTTAAAGAAATTAAAGAGACAACTGAAATACTTTGGCCACATTAAAAGACATAACACGCTTAAAAAAAAAAACCATACTGGAGGGAAATCTCAAATCAAGAGAACAAGAGGTGGGTAACGAGGGGAGGACAACATCAAGAGATGAGCGAGTAGGAGTCTTAGAGAGTGTACAACCGGGAAAGGAGAAGAAACGTGCTGGAGATTCATTGCAGCCAACCTTCTCTGCGGAGACGACATGTGGTTGACTCAGTATTGTACGTTTTTAAATCAGAGTCGTCGTCAGGTTCAAAGCTTAAGGTTAGTAAACAGATAAACAGACACACTGATAAAAACAAAAAAATACATGTTTATTTAAACATCACACGTTTAATATATATGGTTTATATTTCATTCTTCTTCTTCTTCTTCTTCTTCTTCTTCTTCTTCTTCTTCTTCTTCTTCTTCTTCTTCTTCTTCTTCTTCTTCTTCTTCTTCTTCTTCTGCTTCTGCTGCTGCTACTGCGTTCATCCGGAGATGTAATCGCGTTGTGCCCTTTTACAGCATGGATGCCACATTTGCGCCTTTTAGCCAACACTTCCGACTTCTGAGGGCATTTGTTGACTGGCTTAGCCTGTTCGTTTATATTACATTCAAAATACACCAAAGTTACAGTTGTGAGAATAATATATATTTGAGTACTGAAATCACACACATCTTGTAATAAAGGCACACTTTACAATTTTTTTTTTTAATTTGTAATTAAAACCGAATGAAAGAGCAACTAATATTTTTAATGAAAACACATCACAGAATCTGTGGTGTACAAGCGGTTTCGTTATATTGCAACATTATATGTTACATAAAGTTGCTCTTATTTTTTTATTTTTTTTTTATTTGGGTTAAAGACAAGAAACAGAAAGGAGGAAACCACCATGTGTCTGTTAAGAAAGATATCAAACCGACAACCATCGTTTAGAATATATTAGTCTGCTGAAGAAAGTCTCGTGTTTCTATGGCAAGGAACTGATACAGTCGTTGAGATATTCGTGGGCTAAGGGAGATAATACTGATTAAATGCAAAAACTCTTACACACACACACGCATATATATATTATATATATATATATATATATATATATATATATATATATATATATTATATATATATATATTATATATATATTGATTTATATATATTACACACACATAATGAAACCTCAGAATAATAATCTAATATGTTCCATGAGTTCGTGTGGTGAATAACTTGTATCTATTTTCCCATTAAAATTAATATAAATTCGTACACTTAACTTAGTCATAAATTTCTTACGTCCTTTCCAGGACGTAATTTTTTGTTATTTGAAGCCCTATTCTGGCTTTTGCCAGGGGCAGCAATAAAAATAGCCAAATGTCTGAACGCGGTTTCTGGGACCTCTCCACGGTGATCCTCATCCACATGGTGGCACGTTGTGTCATTGGGTGTTTATCGCTTGTGTGATGTCCTAGTGGGGTAGAAAGTCACTCACTCACTCACTACACTTAACCCACTAATTTCGCTGGCTTTTGCCAGGGGCCGCAATATAGGCAGGCCATACAAAAAAAATATGGCCAATTGTCTGAACGCGGTTTCTGGGACCTCTCCACGGCGATCCTCATCCGCATGGTGGCACTTTGTGTCATCGGGTGTTTATCGCTTGTGTGATGTCCTGGTGGGGTAGAAATTAATTCATTCATTCATTAATATAAATACTTTTTATACGTTCCAGCGGTTCATAAATTTAAAACAGAATAGCGTTTCTTTTTTCTTTTAAACCTTGTGAAATATAATTTGTCGTTATTTGAAGCCCTACTCAGGCTTTTACTAGGGGCCGCAATATAGCCCGACCATAATTATGGTCTAATGGCTGAACACGGTTTCTGGGACCTCTCCACAGTGATCATCATCCACATGGTGGCACCTTGTGTCATCGGGTGTTTATCGCTTATGTCATGTCCTAGTGGGGTAAAATGTACTACTACTACTACTCATGTGATTTTTTTTTTTAAAATAGGAAAACATATTTCATTGCTTTTTTCCGTTTCCTTCTGACCATGATGCTACAGTCTATCATCAGCAGGTGTCTTGCTGACTGGCCCGTCTTCTTCGACCTTGTTAACGTCACCTAATTCATTTAAACAAGCGGTTTTCAACTTGTGAGTGGCGACTACTTTGTGGGGTCGAACAACCCTTTCACAGGAGTCGCCTTATACCATCGGGAAACACACAATCAGTTAAATTATCACAGTGGCAACGAAAATAATTTAATGTTGAGCGTCATCACAACATGAGAAACTGTATTAAAGGGTCGCGGCATTAGAAACTTTGCGAGCCACTGATTTAAACGTTATAAAGATGCTATCGGGTATTCCCGAGAGTTCTTGTCTTTCCGGTTCGCATTCTGGATTTCGCCTTTTTTTTTTTTTAATTCTGGGACCTAAATTGAACAGTTAAAACAAAATGGGCGAGCCTGCCCTGGCATCATGAAAACCCTCATTTCCAGGTACACACGTATATTAGGGTTTCACTGTGTATGTGTCTGTGTGTATGTGTGTGTATGTGTGTCTATAAATAAACAAATACAAATTTCTTAGCAAAACCAGGTTATTTATACGTGTTGAACGGATTTTCTGAATCGATTGGCGCCAGTTCCGGGATCACAATGATCTAGAGGGGCAAAGAGAAACAAAATTTATCAGTAAAACCAGAAAATGTTACTGTCAATGTGAATCGCTATGAAACCTGCCTTCTCGAGGGTTGGGGGGAGCCCGGGGGGGGGGGGGGGGCGGAATTCCAGTCTAGAAAATTTTTCAAGAGGTTTATGCCCTTCTGACGTTTGGATTTTTTTTTTTTTTATGAATTGGCTCGCAGATCGACCCAGATTTCAATGGGTACCAGGTATAATCATGGGAAGCTAAGGTGGCCTGCGTGATGATGACCACCGAGTGCTAATTGGTCAATAAAATATAGGTCTATCCCTTATGCCCAATACACGTGAAGGCGTGTGAAAAGTTCTCTTTTCAAGAATTTGTTGATACATTTAACATTATTGTGGAGAGAACAAACCAACAGTAAACATCCACACGACCCCAACAGCAAACTCAACAGAAAGCAACGTATAACAATTTTCTGTCTACGAACAGGACACTGCAGGCTCAAATACCACATGCATAAAATAAGGATTGTACAGTTCCCACAGAGTGCCTGTGAGACAGGACCACAAACACGTGAGCACATTTTGCAGACCTGCCCACTCTACCTACAACTTCGTGAAGACACCTGGCCTCAAGAGCAAAGTGTGCAGAGCAAGCTATGGGGGAAACCATGAAGGACCTCCTACTGACATGTGAGTTCATAAAGGCAACCTACCTGATGGTCTGCTCTGAGCATTCGAAACCGAACGCAAAGAAAAAGAAAAAGAATTTAATATTATTCTATTAATATTGAGCTATATTTTTCATGAATACACCCACGCCCCCCCCCCCGCCCTCTTTAGCCTCCCCATCTAATGTTTTCTATTTGCCTGTGCCCATAAGAAGATTTGCGATGGTATAGAACCGTCTGATCAGCTTTATAAAACCATGGTTAGACCAGTGTGGTCACCAAGAGGAGGCCAGTTAGCTCAGCTTTATAAAACCCTGGTTAGACCAGTGTGGTCAGCAAGAGGAGGCCAGTTAGCTCAGCTTTATAAAACCATGGTTTAACCAGTGTGGTCAGCAAGAGGAGGCCAGTTAGCTCAGCTTTATAAAACCATGGTTTAACCAGTGTGGTCACTAAGAGGAGGTCAGTTAGCTCAGCTTTATAAAACCATGGTTAGACCAGTGTGGTCAGCAAGAGGAGGCCAGTTAGCTCAGCTTTATAAAACCATGGTTTAACCAGTGTGGTCACTAAGAGGAGGTCAGTTAGCTCAGCTTTATAAAACCATGGTTAGACCAGTGTGGTCACTAAGAGGAGGTCAGTTAGCTCAGTTTTATAAAACCATGGTTTAACCAGTGTGGTCACTAAGAGGAGGCCAGTTAGCTCAGTTTTATAAAACCATGGTTTAACCAGTGTGGTCACTAAGAGGAGGCCAGTTAGCTCAGTTTTATAAAACCATGGTTTAACCAGTGTGGTCACTAAGAGGAGGTCAGTTAGCTTAGCTTTATAAAACCATGGTTTAACCAGTGTGGTCACTAAGAGGAGGTCAGTTAGCTTAGCTTTATAAAACCATGGTTTAACCAGTATGGTCTCTAAGAGGAGCCAGTTAGCTAGTGGGATGGCTAACTATAAAATATTTAACAAAAATAAACGATATGGCCATCGTGGTGGGGGGGGGGGGGGGGATGAGCGGGCTTGGGGGATAGACCTACTGCCGCCTGTAGGCATGTGGTAGAAAGCCCATGATTAGAAAGTTGCTCGTGTGTCAAATGTGTTTGGCCAGAAAACACAGATATAGCAGCCTAGCTGCAAACCACATCATAAACTGTTAACTGAGAAAAAGAAGTAGAAAAAAGAAGGAGGACGCGGAGGAGATGGAGAAAAGGAGGAGGACACGAAGAAGAAGAAGAAGAAGAAGAAGAAGAAGAAGAAGAAAAAGAAGAAGAAGAAGAAGAAGAAGAAGAAGAAGAAGAAGAAGAAGAAGAAGAAGAAGAAGAAGAAGAAGAAGAAGAAGAAGAAGAAGAAGAAGAAGAAGAAGAAGAAGAAGAAAGAAGAAGAAGAAGAAGAAGAAGAAAAAGAAAAATAAAGAGGAAGAGAAGAATGAACAGAAGAAGCAAAACGAGTCGTAAATATATATATATATATATATATATATATATATATATATATATATATATATATATATATATATATATAGTTATCACCACAAAATCACGTTTAGCAATAGGATGAAGGATGAGGAAAAGAAGCTTGAGAATGAGGAAGAGAAAAAAGGAGAAAGAACGAAGAAGGAGAAGAAGAAGGAAAAGATTAACGAAGGGAAGGATTAAAAGAACCAGAAGACACAGATAAAGCAGCATAGCTGTAAACCACAGGACAATTTGTCAACCACAAAGAAGAAGGGGAAGGAGGATGGGCAGGAGGAGGAGGATCAAGAAGAAGAAGAAGAAGAAGAAGAAGAAGAAGAAGAAGAAGAAGAAGAAGAAGAAGAAGAAGAAGAAGAAGAAGAAGAAGAAGAAGAAGAAGAAGAAGAAGAAGAAGAAGAAGAAGAAGAAAAAGAATACGGAGGATAAGGAAAATTAAAAGAAGAAGGAAAGAAAGAAAGAAAGAAAAGAGTCGTTGTAAAAATGTATATAGTTCTCACCTCGAACCCACGTTTATTAACAGAACCATCACTCCTGAAACTGATAGTAAAAGACCCACGTTCCTGAAGAAGGTGCGGAATAACATGTTTGGTCTCCCAAACCCCACAGTACTTGATCCCTTGGAGATAGAGGGCGTCGTAGGTACACTGCGGGTTATACTCCACATTGAAGTGTCTGAGAAAAATAATGCAATAACCGTTTTCACAGAGTTTATGCGGTTCTAATTATCTAATCTAAAATTATAGCTGTTGTAAGACAGTCATAAAATGCCTCAAATGTAAATGTGTTTTCCATGTAGTCACAAATACAGAAATAAGTCGTCTCCTACTCTTTAAAGAAGAAAAACGCTGATTCTGTGTTGAAATCATATAGAAATATTCTCAGAATACCGTTGACAAAGAAGAGAAGAAATGCTGATATTTTAAAGATCTGACCATCAAGGGAGATAATTTTATTAAAATCATCAACTGGATCCTCTTCTCAACGCAGAAAAGAGCATTGAGAATGTCTGTTTGGTCTATTGATTTTACTGTACCTACTATAACCCTGCAAGCAAGCCAATCTGCTCGTTCATTCCCTCTTACCCCAGAGTGTCCTGGCACAAAAATGTAACTAATTGCTTTCAGTGGAGATTTCATCAGCGACTCCATCCATTTTCTTCGAAATCTTAATGTCTCTATCTTCTTAAGCATGCTCATGGAATTAGAATCACTTAGAAAGTAAGCATTGGGAAAATTCTGTATCTAGCCAACTTATTGCTTTTGCTACCGCCATCACCTCCATAGTCAAACTACTTGTAGTTGAGGCAAAAGCCCAGGCGTTTTCTTTTACCGTTTTCCTTTAAACCAGAACCAGCGAAAGCCCATGAACTGTGTACGAGTCGAACGACGGATCAGTCAATGTAGATAACTGCACATCCGCCAGCTGAATTTTGAAGAATTAAGGCTTGAACTTCTGCCTCAACCACCAACGGGCCTTGTTTGCAATCTCTACCCAGTTTTATATAGACTGAAAAGGATATATCCAACAAGACAAGGTTGTAATCACTTGGAGCTAGCTCGGGGCTGTATTGTCACAGTGTCGTAAATCAGTGAACGTGAAGCTTCAGAAGACGCAGAAATGATAAAACGACGATTTCCCTGAATGTTTTGATTCACTTCTTCGTTTGTCATCACACTCAGCCGACCGCTACGATCTTCATCATAGATATTTGTTCGCCCTTATTTAAACTTTAGACACCTTTTCCCAACCATAAAATCAGTCATAACAGCTAACCCATTAACCTCAATGAATTGCCTGTGAATTTCTGCAGTACTGATGGGGTTTTTTTTAACATAAAACGAATCACAACACGAACCTCACAGCTGGTGGGAGAATTTTTTCCACTCATTATAAAGCACTAAAAGGCATCAAACAAGATTTAGACAGTGAAAAAAAAAATAGCACACAGCTGGATTATGAACCATATAAACATACTGCCTATGCACATGTAAGTTTTCCAACGGTGTTTGTAGCTGCAGTCAAAGCAGGACTGACTTAAAAAACGAGCCTTGTATGTATGATATGCATGTGTGTATAGTGTATCGTGCTTAGTGTATAGTTTCTATGTATGGAGTGGGTAGTATGTGTGCGTGTATATGCGTGTTTTGTGTATATGTCTCCCTGTGCGCCTTTGAATATCATTGCTCAGCAACAATTAAACCAGTTCGATAAAGTCCAGGTTTCAGGTTTTGAGGTTTCCACAACGGATCAACATCATGGCACAAGGGTAGTAACCCAAGAGTGCTCCGTTCTTATTCTAACTCAAGTCTGAGTCCGAAGAAGCTCAGCACAGTGCACAGGCTTTGTAGTACCGGCGAGGATCCTGAAATACTTTAGGTAGATTTTTACTCAAAAATTTGCCCGGGTAGCGCCGTTATGCTACTCTTTTCGAATTCCGACTGTTAAGGGATTTATTAAGTGCGGAACAATGCACACAGGCTTCCGATCTCACTACCCAGAGACCAGGGGGAATTACTGGAAGTACGAGTTTGAGTGAAAAATTCCCAACCCTTACCGGGGATTGAACCCGGAACCTCTAGCACTCGAGGCAGACATCATGCCTCAAGCCCCCTACCCCTCCGCCCTTTCCCCATAAAGTCAAAAGAAGGACCAGCGCTGATAAAAGTCAATTTCCTGAGAAAGAAATTTACTTTAACTTGAAATGAACTGAACTTAGACTTGAAATTAAACAAACATTTGGCCACAATACAATTTTACGTCAAATGAACTTTTACCTGAAATACAATGAACTTGTCTCTAAGATAAAATGAACTTTCGCCTGACATAAAAAGGAATATTTTCATTAAATAAAATAGACGTAATAAACATTTACCTGAAAAAGAATGAAATTCTACCAGAAATTAAATGGACTCTTCCTGAAAAAAAAATGAACTTTTATGTTAAAAAAAAACAGAGAATAACTTTTACCTGACATAAATGAACTATTCCATAAAAAAAAATTGTATCCGAAAGAAAACTCCTACATGAAAACAAATGAACTCTTCCTGAAATAAAATGAATTTTATTTGACCAACATACAAAAAATATATAACTTTTACCTGAAATGAAAGGATAAGACCAAGCTCTGGCTACCAGCGTGAATATTCAATGTATAATTGGTACCGTCCGGATAGTTGTCTGGATAGTTGGGGCTCCTGATGACGATGGGAAGGCTTGTAGCGTGGAGACTGACGTTGGTAGGCACAGCATTCAGATGATAGACAATATGACAACCCTGCAAAAAAAAAAAAAAACAAAAGCGAACTTGTGTGGCTTGAATTTTAACCCACTGACTACCAAGCCCATTAACCCTTGCATTTCCCCAGATACCACACATTTTAGTGTTTACTAAAAATGCCATAGCTTCACAACTACTGATATAATTCACAATATTTTGTATTTTTGCACCAAACTGAATGAAGACAGATTTCAAGAAAAAAAAGGTTTATTTTGTTTTCAGATCATCATCATGTTCATGTAGATTGGTGCCAAAAAAGGCAACCAGAAAATCTTTTATCTGACAACAATAAAGTACAAATAAAAATGTCTTATTTTCAAATGTATTATATATAACAAAAATGAATAATATTTGTATTTTTGCACAAAATGTAAACCGCACGCTTTTAAAAAAAAAAACAAAGGTTTACTCTCTCTAAGGTCATCATCACATGTCTGCTGTAGATTGTTGCAAAAAAGGCAACTGATCTTCATTTATCTGACAACAATAAAGACTGATATTGATGATTTTTAGGCAAAATTGTCAACAAACATATATAATATTTTGTATTTTTGCACAAAATTGAACCGAGAACAATGTGAAGACAAAAAATGCAGGTTTATTTTGTCTGACATAATCATCTCATCATGTGGCTGTAGAAATTATTGCAAAAAAGGCAACTGAAAAACCCTTTCTCTGACAATAATTCAGACTCCTTAAAAATGTCACAGCTTCACAACTGTTCAATATCACTTATCCTATCTGTGTATGTTTGCACAAAATTAAATGGTTGATCGTCCAAATATCAAGACAAATGTATTTTTACTGTTTTATAATCTATCATCATGTGTCTTGTAGATATGGTGCAAAAAAAGGCAACTGAAAAATCCTTTGTCTGACAATAATATGACTCCCAAAAAATGGTCACAGCTTCACAACTGTTCAATATAACTTATCCTATCTGATATTGTTTGCACAAAATTAAATAGATAACAAATATCAAGACAAATGTAGATTTACACCTTTTATATCATAATCATGTGGCTGAAGATATGGAGCAAAAAAGGCAAATGAAAAGCATCCTTTGTCTGACAATAATTCAGACTTCCCAAAAAATGTCACAACCTCACAACTGTTAAAATATCACTTATGTTATCTGATATTGTTTGAACAAAATTAAATAGATAACTGATATCAAGACAAATGTAGATTTACTTGTTTTTTATATCATCATCGATGTGGCTGTAGATATGGTGCTAAAAAATCAACAGCCCAACAGTTATCTGACAGCAATATATAAAAACGCCCCCGTGACATGATGGTTGAGAATTGGAGAGATGGATATAGACTCTGGTAGTCTGAAATAGACGGCTTTTTGAGATGCACACACAGTGACACATTTTAACAGTACAAGAAGCACCTGTCACTTCATTTGGGGTTGTGTGTTTCCAGTTCCAGCACTAATCTTTGTCTCAGCAGAACGGTTTGTTTCTTTAGCAAACACAGCCAGAATTTCTTAACTGAAGAAAATGTTCAGTGGTTCATTTGTTCCTGCTGGCAGAAATAAACCAAAAGTGCCAGTAAATGGGGGTACTCCAGGAAAGCCTTCTAAATCACAATGCCAGTCATCAACCATTTGGGGGCGTGGCACATCTTCTCCGGACTCGTTAGATGATGATGATTCTGAATCAAAAGCGGCAATGATATCTTCGTCATGTGCAGACTCAAGCACAAAATCTTTATAATCTGTGGGCTTTGACTGAATACTCTTACAAGAACTATTAGCATCATAAACTGCAGCACTAATGCTTTCAGCCGACAACACTGTCTTGTCAGATAGACTTCGAAGCGTCATACTGTCGTTTTACAGTCGACGACGTTTTGAATGGCATTTCGTTAAATTTATTATAGTCAAGCCATAAACTGTTCAGAAGTGTCTCAAATTCACTTTTTCAAGCAAAATCAATGAACAACATGCATCATTAGAAAAATTAGGAGAGATATGGCCACCACGATGGTCCGATAGATTTGACGCCATGATGAATTTTTCGTCAATGTCTCACCGTCATGGGAGCTAACTAAAAAAATTCGTCAAATATTTAGCTCAAGCACAACGGAATCTATTTCCCTTAGCTAACCATACAGAAATGAATCTGGTCTAGATAGAGTTTCAATAAATCCATCATAAAAATCGCGATTTAAGCTGACGAACGAGCGTCCAAAGCTAAAATCGCAAAGGGTGTGATGAACACAACATAGGAAGTCAAACGTCGCTCGTCGAATTACATGCGAATCGTTGGTAGTCAGTGGGTTAATGGACGCATAATTGTCAAATCAATGACGTCACAATGATTCTTCTTTTTATTTTTGATGAAGCATTCTGCTATAGAGCTGATGAACTTCGTTTACTTCTGTTACGAGTTATGAGTTATGAGTAATATTATTTTCACAGCACTCCGGGCACATCCATAGGCGCTCAGACTCCCCTGATGAACATGTTAATCTGGCGATAGTGCTGTTAATAGTACAGTAATTTGGTGCTTAACAAGACTTCGTATGCATCCGATCTGGCAGATAGAGCTTGATGAACAACATCTTTGGTCAGATAGAGTTCGCGTATTCTTATCAGTGATGTGGACACGCTGCTTGAAAAATCCCAGAACTGTCCTATAGAGCTGAATGAAAACACAATCTGGTCTGCGTGATCCAGAGCCGGTCATCTTCAACATAATGCAGTCACCTAGAGTCTACTACTGAACAACATAGGCAGGGGGAGATTGAGCCTGAGAACATTCATAACTGCATGGTCAGATGCTGTCGTTACGAACTGTGCAGGTTATATTTTATTTTGTACACTGACAGAATAAAGAAATCTATGCCTTATAAAGCTGATGAACAACATAATCTCCCGCATGAGAGCTCCAGCGAACTTAATAGTTCGACTTGGTACGATAGAGCGTTCAGTGAACAACATAACCTGTGTACTCAGGTGGAAATTTATGGTTGTTCGTCCACTTCTGGACTTTATTTTTGTTGCAGAACTTGAATGAACAACATAATCTTGTTTGTAAACTATTTGAACAACATGTCTTGTAGATAGAGCTGAAACACTCATAATTGGTCGAGCTGCTACAACATATATGTTATTGGGATAGAGTGGATGAACACATAATGCTGGTCAGATAGAGTTGTGGCGGGATGGCTTGAGTACCCTAATGACTCTCATAGCTATGTCCGATAGAGCTGATTGAACAACATAATCTGGTTAACCATGATGAACAGATAATCTGGTCAGATAGAGCAGGATGAACAACACCCTAATCCTTCAGATTGGGCTGATGGGCAAAGGGTTGACAAGATAGAGCTGTGAACAAACATAATTTGGTCACAATAGAGCTGATGAACAAGTGAAATCACTGATCTGAGGAAAGAAGTGAATCCTTGCAGATATTTGGTAAAATAATCTGGTTAGATCAGAGCTGAAAGGACATACAATCTGGTCAGAACAGCCCAACAGTGAATCTTCAGATAGAGCTGAAAAAAAACTTAATCTGGTCAGATAGAGCTGATGAACAACATAATCTGGTCAGATAGAGCTGATGGAACAACATAATCTGGTCAGATAGAGCTGCATCAGAAGATGGAACAACATAAATCTGGTACAGATAGATTTTAGAGAATGATGAAGAAGCACAAAAATCTGGTCAGATAGAGCTGATGAACAACATAATCTGGTCAGATAGAGCTGAATGAACACAACATAATCTGGTCAGATAGAGCTGATGAACAACATAATCTGGTCAGATAGAGCTGATGAACAACATAATCTGGTCAGATAGAGCTGATGAACAACATAATCTGGTCAGATAGAGCTGATGAACAACATAATCTGGTCAGATAGAGCTGATGAACAACATAATCTGGTCAGATAGAGCTGATGAACAACATAATCTGGTCAGATAGAGCTGATGAACAACATAATCTGGTCAGATAGAGCTGATGAACAACATAATCTGGTCAGATAGAGCTGATGAACAACATAATCTGGTCAGATAGAGCTGATGAACAACATAATCTGGTCAGATAGAGCTGATGAACAACATAATCTGGTCAGATAGAGCTGATGAACAACATAATCTGGTCATATAGAGCTGATGAACAACATACAGAAGGAGTCGCATTAATAATTTAAAAGAGGCTCAACAGCACTCTTAAAGAATGGAAGCCTGTAAGTCAACGACTTTTGCATGCAAGGTTCAATTCTAGATTTGCAAAATCATTTATATTGGTCTGTTACGCACCAAGAGAGGATGCAGAGGAGGAGACAACAGACAGCTTTTACGACAGTCTGCAAACAGTAGTAGAAGACATCCCAAAGCATGATGTTTTTTGTTAATCCTAGGAAACCTTAATGCTCAGGTAGGAAAGGACAACGCAAGAAGGAAGAGAACAATGGGAAAACATGGAACAGGGAAAATGACCAACAAGGGAGAGATATTATGTAACTCCAAGCAATCTAATGACCTTATAATTGGAGGAACACTCTTCCCTAATAAAACAATTCATAAGGTCACATGAAGATCTCCAGATGGACACGCCTACTATGCAGGTTATGAGGTTTATTTTTACCCCCGACAGACCAAAAATTCGTAGCTTTAAGGAGGACTCGACCCAGCCACCAATCGGTACCAGGTATAGTCCTGCAAAGTAAAGGCGATCGGTGTGATGCTGACTATACCACCCACCGAGTGACGACTGGTCTATAAAATATAGATCTAGTCCTATGTGCCCAATGCCTGATTTATCCTTTACTTTTTATCGTGCCCAATACCTGATTTATTCTTTACTTTGTATCGTTTACCTGACTTATCCTTTATTTTATTTAACTTTCACCTCATTTATCCTTTACTTTTTAACGTTAACCTTACTTATCCTTTACTCTGGGACTGAGCCTCGAGAGGCAGGGGGTAAGAAGTGTTGGTGTTGTGGGTAGTGGGTTCCCCCCCCCCCTTACTTCACCCTAGGTCTAGTGAATATCTGTTCACGAAAGGAGCGTCCATTGTGGTGTCAGCCTCTTGACCTAGCAAAACCTCTCTTACCTCAAGACCATTGTGCGTGGCGAAGAGTCACAGCCTCCCCGAGGTAGTCCCGGTAACTGAGGGTGCGAATCCCCAGGCAAAACACAATGGATCTAGAGGAGCAAACCTCGATAATAAACCCGGTGCACCACACCGTACTGCCCCCTGTGGGAGGGAAGGAGCCAGAGGTGTGCTGAACAGTCTTAGGAATGGAAACAAGTATGCTAATCCCCCTGAATACCGGAAACTATCGTGAAGGCACAGGGACTCAGGACGTGACGATCCAGTTGCCCCAACTACTCATGCTTAGGCCATGCTTAGAGACATGAAGAGCTAAGCGAAACCTGCAGGCAATCTGGTGGCGGGGAATGAGCACACTGTGAGCCCCACCTTAGCTACGTGTTAAAGAGAAAGGCAGAAACACAACCCATATTTCCTTTAGAACTGGTACAGGGCATTTCTAGCTGCTGCCCGGGGAGGTAGGTAATCCACAGACACCCCAGCACCACAATGCCATGAATATGTCACTACATGGCATTGGGCCAAAGGGCGAAAGCTCATGCGCCGCTGGATCGATAACAACAACAACAACAATCCTTTACTCTGTTTGACGTTTACTTTACGTATCCTTTACTTATATGGTCTTTTACTTTATTTGTATTTGTTATGAGAGCCCTAAGACACGTTTAAAAACCTGGGTAGATGCGAATTCGATGAGACATTTCAGGATGAAACTTATGAGCCCATTAACCTGTAACAACTGAAATGTCACTGGTGGGAGAATAGTCCTATACTAAATTTGTTATGTCCTTTATTTATCTTTCACATTACTTATCCTTTGCGTTATTTATCGTTTACCTGACTTTTCATTTGCTTTATTTTTAGTTAACCTCATTTATTCTTTATGTTTTTTAACGTTCACCTTATTTTTCCTTACTTTATGTATCGTTCATCCCACTTTTCTCCTACTATATTATCGTTTACCTTAATTATCATTAACTTTATTTATCGTTGACGTTACTCGTCCATTATTGTATTTTTCGTTCACCTAATTTATCCTTTACTTTATTTAATTTTCACCTCATTTATCCTTTACTTTTTAACGTTACCTTTCTTATCCTTTACCTTATTTAACGTTCACTTTATTTATCCTTTACTTTATTAAAAGTTCACCATACTTAAAGCTTACTTTATTTATCAATCACTCGACCGATTCTTTACTTTTTTTAACGCTCACCTTACTTATCTCTTGCTTTATTTATCGTTTGCCTTACTTATTCTTGACTTTAATAAACGTTTATTTAAATCAACCTTTACTTTATTTATCGTTCACCTTTTTTATCATTTACTTTATTTATAGTTAACCTTGTCTATCCTTTATTTATCGTTCACCTTATTTATTTTTTTTTTTTTTTTTTTGTATGTATCGTTTCCCTGACTTATCTGTTACTATTTTATCGTTCACCTTACTTATCATTTACGTTAGTTATCGTTTACCTGCGTGATGCTTTACTTTACTTTATCGTTCACTTTACTTATCATTGACTGGCATTCTCGGGCTATTTATTTCTGCCTTTTCATTCCACTGGCAATACATCAACGTGGCTGCTACGGAATGCATCTGTTATCTCATCTTGAGCATTTTTGGGGGGTTTGATTTATGTATGCTGATGAAGGCATTGTAGCCAGGAGGCTTTTTTTTTTTTTTTTTTGCTTGCGTTAATTATATTCTGAAGCTCGCTGATCCACTTTTCATTCGCTTTTATGTCTTTTCATTACTCTAAAGTTGTGTGTACCTTGCACAGTGGTCGTTGGTTGCGGTTATGTAATGTTTGCTTTTTTTGCCGTCTTTGAAAATATTATGTCGTGAGATGAAAATCTTTCCACAGTACGATTCTCGTACCCTTGACCAAAAGCCGCGAGAAGGATATCTTTACATTAATTATCAGTCATTTCATTTATTATGTATTTTTGAAACTTTTTTTATTCCTAATTTATACTTTGGTTGTCCTTCTCTTTTCAGGTAGTGACACCAAGTGATGTTTAGGTCCTAGAAAATTCAACCCCATTCAATTTTTAGCCCTCCCCCCTCCCCTTCCATGATGCCACTTATCAATAGGGATGTAAGCAGATTAAAAATGTTGGGTACATCTCACGTTTTCGGACCCAGAGAGAGACATCTCTTCCCATTCCTAAATCGTTGTGTCGTACGGTTTGTGCTTTGTAGTAAGGATGTCACGCTTAGTGACCGATAAAAACACAGAACATTTAACTAGTTTTTTTTTTTTTTTCCTGGCCGCTGATATCGTGTGTTTTCTAGTATAGGATGTGAGCGCTTTCAAATGCCCTGAAGCATGCAGAACCGGCCCTATCCCCAACTTCCCATACGTCCCACGATAGAGTGCAGCCTACGTCCCATGACTGAACGTAGCCTAGGTCGCACGACTGTGTGCAGCGTAGAGTGACACCCCCGCAACATAGGACATGGCTTGCGACACGGCGATGTATGAATGGGAAGAGAACTCTCTTTCCGGGCCAAAAAACCAGAGTTGTAATGATTTTTTTTTTGTTGCCTCTTATTCGCCATCCCCAGCTGTTTCTTTGTTTACTTATGATATTCGTATCTGGGTCTTATAGTTTTCTTTACCTGTCACTTACTTATCTTTTTAATCTAACTCTATACTTTTTTTTTTCTTTTTTAATTCCTGAAAAATGAAAAAAAAAAATATGAAAAATAAAGACAATACAAACCTGAGAAGTTGTAAGAGAGCCGAACACCAGTGCCACTACAGTGACCAACAATGAAGAGAAATTGTATCTGCTGACAGCCATCGTGTTAATTCAGTTTCTGTTAATTCAGTTTCTTTTTGTATGGAAAACGAATCTGAAAAACAATACAACAATAACAATTTACATTTTCTGTCCTAAGCTGTTCAAGAATACAGTCTTTAGACAGTAAACAGCGAAAAGTTGAAGAACCACTAAAGACACACACCAAAAACTAAATGCATTTGAAAACAGATTTTCTTCGTCTTCAGCATTCACTGCCTTTGGGGTTTATTACTGAAGAAATTCCTCTTTCTGTCTGACCTTCTCTTGCCAGTTGGTAACACCAAGTTTTTGCTGGTCTGGATATTATCTCTCAATTTGAGAACAATTGACAAAGGAAACTGATGAACATTAAGTGGGCTTAATTTGAGACAGGTGAATTTAACCCTCCCGCCATCCCCACATCAAATTTAAGGAAAAACAGAAACATGGCTGGACAACAGCTGACAACAACAGTTTTAGGACAAAGAAAGTCTGAAGCTCGAAGTTTGAAGTTTGAAAAATTATCAACATCGTGGCACAATGATACTAACCCATAAGTACTCAATTTTTTCTTCTAGCTCAAGTCTGAGTCCGAAGAAGCTCAGCACAGTGCACAGGCTCTGTAGCACCGGTGAGGATCTGGAAAATCTGTGGGTAGATTTTAAACTCAAAAGTTGCTCTTGCAGCGCCGTTAGTTTGCTCTTTTCCAATTCCAACTGCCAAGGGTGCAACAATACACACGGGCGTCCGATCTCATTAGCCAAAGACCATAGGAAATACTAGAAGTCGAAGTCCATGTTAAAAATTCCCAGCCCCTACCTGGGATTGAACCCGGAACCTCTAGCACTCGAGGCAGACACCATGCCTTGAGACCACGCAGCATTGGATATGACACACAATGAGAAAAGCGGAGAACAAAACAACTTGAATGTCTTTACATTTGAACCCACAGTGGCATAGAAATAAAGGAAGACACACAAAAACACAAGGAAAAGGAAGCTAGAGTGTAAAGTTAACAATATTGGAGGACATAGGGAGAGCTGCATGCGATAGCGAAGGATATAACGACTTGGTGTGAGTTGGTTGAGGGCCTATGCTCCTTTGGGGGCTAGAAAGGCAGAAGAATAAATGTACTAACATAGCCAATTCATCTTCAACGTTCTCTATACATCTTCGAGGAAAAAAAAAATAAAACTGGGAAGTAAAGTGTTCTTCTTTTTCTTCTTATTCTTTTTCTTCTTTTTTTTTCTTTTTCTTCTTCTTCTTCTCTTCTTCTTCTTCTTCTTCTTCTTCTTCTTCTTCTTCTTCTTCTTCTTCTTCTTCGTCTTCTACTACTACTTGTGTTGTTTTTTTTTTCTCGCTGAACCGTGCTTCTTCAGATAAGAAGGCATCAGGCTTTTATAAAGTCTGTGATTCAACGCATGTCCTCCACAAATCCAAACGGATTAGTTCCCATCGGAGTACAATTTAGCCACACCTGGAATCTCCTTCCTGTAAGTAGAGGGAATGTATGAAGTTAGTTAGTTTTACCCCACCAGGATATCTCACAGAGCGATAAACACCCGGTGACGCAAAGTGCCACGATGCTGATGAGGATCACCTGTGGAAAGGCCCCGGAAATTCCGTTGAACCGTTAGGCCACCGTCAACAGCCACGGTAGGGCTTTCAAAAAAAAAAAAAAAAAGCAAAAAATACATCCATATGGGGACGAAAGAGCCGGGTATGTATGAAGCATATGCTCATGTTTGGATGTATGTTCAGGAAAGCAAAAGGGACGAAAACAGTATTAGATAAGAATGTTTCCTTAGGTCCTCCATTGATTCATTTAGGTTGGCTTTCACTTGAATACTATATTCCAAGGCCTGGTATCTTTGTAAGGCATGCAGAGAGTATATCGTAAAGCACAGGTTTAGTTTCAGAAGGCAGCTTTCCGTATGGATAAAGCTCAGAGTTTACTCCCCTACTTCCTGAAACGATTTTACCTATAGCTCTATAGTCTGTGGGAGTCCCCGTGGCGGAGTGGCTAGACGCTCTCGGCGGAAAGGAGGGTCGTGGGTTTGCTGCCTGGCGGAGCCAGACTTCTTTTCAAAAATGACCTTGGCTCTCAGGTCGACTCAGCCTTGAGTGGGTACCGGGTGCAGCCCCGGAAGTAGAGGCGGCCGGCGTGATGTTACCACATCACTCATCTTGTGCCGATTGGTCTATAAAATATAGGTCTAGCCCTATATGCCCGATACGCCTAAAGGCGTGGAAAAGGGTCCTTTACTTTACTTTTTTTCTATAGTCTGTTGTGTTTGGAGGCTGAGTGGTCTTGAGGTACGCTCCCCGCCTCGAGTGCTGGAGGTCCTGGTGAGGGCTGTGATTTTTGCACGTGTTCTAGTGATAGTAAGACCTGATGCCCTTGTGTTTTGTTGTGCACGAAAAACAAAAATTCCTTGGCAGTTCGAATTTAATCGAAAAGAGTAGCATAACGACGCTTAAAATGTGGAGTTGAAGATCTACCCAAAATATTTCAGCATCCTCGACGGTACAAGGGAGTTCCTGCACTGCGTGAGATTCTTCAGACTAAGGCTTGAGTTAGAAGACAAACGGAGCACTTATGGGTTACACCGCGTGCCATGATGTTGATGCGTTGAATGAACATCAGAGACAGAGAGAGAGAGAGAGAGAGAGAGAGAGAGAGAGAGAGAGAGAGAGAGAGAGAGAGAGAGACGATATAAAGTTAGAATATTTCACACAATCGAAAGAAAAAGACAGCGTTCCTTTGATATGCAGAGAGAGACACGGATATTTTAAAATCGCGTGACAGTTGACAACAAATCAGCTTGTAGATAAAGTATTGGCTTTAATGACTGAGAGATTATATCAAGTTAGTCGTCCACGGATGGGATGCAATTTTGTTATATAAAGCCCCATCCTAGATTTTGCCGGGGGCCCTATAAGAATAGGAAGAAACTCACAGGGGAGCATGAACAGCAGGAGTCTACCAATCATCAGTAGAAGTAATCTCTCGTCGACAAATGTTTCGGCCGACGAGCTCTTAGACATTTTCAGAGAGTGGGCCCACCTGAGTTCATGAGGCTTACCGTTGGTTTCTTCTGCTGCTCGTATTACCGGATGTTATCGGACAGGGACAAGACGAATTGGAGACTTTGCAAAAGGTACCGTGAGATAAGTTGTTAGTAGCATAATTAAAGCAGTCTGCAAACCTGGACGACCAAGTTGCAATCTTACGTTTGGTTTACAAGACACATGTTTGACTTTGTTGGCATGTGGCAGAGGGACACTGGCAGTCAATTCGAACACGATGGACTGTAAGAGATGAGAATTTTTTTTCCACTAGACACCCGCACCAGCTCACCTAGGCCCGTTGTGTCCAGAGCAAGCTCGATGCCCTCTCAGCAACCTAGCCCAGCTGTTTAAGTGTTCTTTTGCGTTCATTACCTCGTAAACCTAGTTGTTTAATCACATTGTAAAGTGAAGTGGAAACGAGACCTCTTGCGCCTACCTCGACGGCGAAGATTCTTACTGTGTACGCTTCGTCTTTCCTCAGACCGGCCGCTAAGTCACTGTATTTGTCGAGCTTTATACATATGGCGTTCGTTTATTCGCGACACATACGGTCACGGTCAGCTCAATCAGGATGAGCTGACGTTTCTCCGCAGAGTGGAGAACTATGTCAGGTCGCAGGCCAGTATTCCTGATTAACTTAGGGTACCTTCGCACAGTCAAGCATCGACGGAGCGTATGCGACTTTGTTGAATTTACCTTTTTGAATCTGCCCAGCCCTAAGGAAGCTCACAGGGACGACGGTAGGACCTCGCCCTGGCCCTCATCCTAGCTTGGTCCACAACGGCTGCTTCACTCTTTCAGCACCTTGTTGTGGCGTGGATTATACCTGCCTTGACCTAGGGCTTTTCTGTACGCGGACAACACTTGCGCGAGCGTCTGCTTAGCTCTGCATAGCAGGCATTTCGGGTCGTTAGCCGTACTCCACTTTACCACGTTGACACCGAACGGCAATACATCGCAGGCAGATCGAAAGATGAAGCTCAGTCGCAGCGAGCCATTCGCCAGATCTCCCCCCATGTGAGTACTCGGGGCAAAGGCGCTCTCCAGGCTGATCCAATGACCCTGCTGCGACTGGTGGGCTGCTTTCTGAACCTTAGCTCTGATTTGTTGTATCACCGTGTCTCGGCACTCTTTGGCTGTGGCTTTGGACCACCAACTGACATTTCTTGTGACCTAGACCTCGACGGTCGGTTTGAGTGTAACCCATTATCTCCTTTAATTTTAGTGCATTCTGAGCAGATTCGATCGCATTTAGGACCTACCACTTGACGCCAGTCCTTAGAGCGGGCTGGACAGTGGTTACATTTGGGTCTGAAGACTCGCGAAAGAGCATGGCGAGTCTTACTTTGCCGACTTTAAACTCGTCGGTTATTGATTTCAACGGGAGTACCAGCTTTGCCTGCTTACAATACAGAGCCACATCAGTCAGACAAGGCGGTGCTACAACCACTTCCTCATGGCTGTGTTGATTTTGCGCTCCATTGTCTCCACTGCAGTCATCATCACTTCGCAAACTAACAGCTGCCAGAGGAGCTTTGGAATCAACATAAATTTGGAGACACCAGACCTTGAACTTTCCGATCAGCATGCTGTGCTCGATCGCGAGCAGGCCTGTAGCCAGTGACTCGTGTATTCGCCTGACCTCCGCTCTATCAGATAACTCTTCACCGGTTCCTCTAGAACCGTTGGGATTTTATTCCTTGCCACCGTAAAACTGGTTGCCGCTACCTTACCTTTAAGGATTGACAGACTACTCGACTTCTGCGGTTTGAATATAGCCGCCCCATAAATATGGCCAAACTTCTCAAAGAGGTTTCTGTGACTTCTACATGGGTGATCCTCATCCGCATGTGGCACTTTGTGTCATCGAGTGTGGATTAACTTTTTGAGTCCCAGGGGGTTTAGCATCACAGGCCCAGGGGGTAGTAATAAAATCTGCGCATCATGCGTTTATTTGGCTTCTAGGTAGGAATCTATGAACGTATATTGTGTTCCTTGGGACTAAAAGAGTTAAAATCATCGACAGAATTAATCAATAACACTAATGGTTGCGGTTGGTTAGTATATAGACATGAAGGTCTACCTTATCTAAAGAGGCACATGTTGATAATGATGATGATGGTGGTGATCGCAGTGATGATGTTTTCATTGTGTTACAACAACATACTGAACCGGAAAGTACCTGTAATATCACCTACAACACTAGACGTCCTTCTCCTCTACTGGCTTCAGCTTTCTGACAATAACCGCAGCTTGGAACGTATTTATAGACATGCATGTTCCCACCTTGGTGTTAGGAGTTCTTTCATCCAACTTCGTTGTTTGCATTTAGAGTGGATTTTTAATTACTTAATTAACTTTTCTTTATAGTGACCTTTTAATTACATACACGATTAAAGGTTTGTGTTGCTTTTGTAGCAAAACATTGCGACTTAGTCGCTGGTTGTGACAGTATTCGGGTCTGACTCCTTTGATCGCATCAGCACTGTATAGGAGTCCTTTTCAGGGCTCTGGTATTAGCCATTGGTGCACATAACCTTGTCATAGTTATAATCTAAAGCTTCCCATTCGGGTTAAGCTGGTAAAACGTAATTTTTTATTTTTTTAAACAAAACAACCGAAGAGAACTTCTTAATCAATTCGGTGTGTTTAATTATTTCCGTGCCATAATAACAATATCTTAATAACAGTACCCTAATAACAGTTCCCTAATAACAGAACCTTAATAACACTACCTTAATAAGAGTACCTTAATAACAGTTCCTTAATAATAGTACCTTAATAACAATCTTAATAACACACCTGCGAAATGAGACTACCTTAAGAAAAGCTGTTAATAACAGTACCTTAAAACAGACCATGTTAAAACAGTTCCTTAAAACATTTCCTTAATACAGAAATATTAGAACAAAAGTATATTAATTTTGTGTGTGTTTTTGAAAACCTGAAATGAGCTGGCTGTTTAAAGAGAATAAATTCAACGATGCCAGCAAAGGGACCATGCAACATTAAAGTAGAAACATCAAGAGGCAGGGTCTGACCAGAAAGACGATGGATTGAATGAGTCACTGATAGACTCCACATCACATCATACAGGAACACCGAGCGAGTCCTGCTTCGGACACCAATCATCTTGTTAACCAAAGACTCATAGCGGCACAAAGTAGAATGTTTTTCGTTGGCACAGGAGCGGAGCAACAATGGGGTGACCCGTTTGCTATGATGCTGAAACTAGGATTACCAGATTACCAGATTACCAGAATATGGACGAAAGAACAGAAACAGAATAACAGTAAATAGAAATTGTGTCAGAGAAACTCGATACAGAATAAAATTGTCGTTACATCTTTTGTATGGTATTGTAAAGGTAAAAGGTAAAGGTAAAGTCGGGAGATATGAACCAGCGTCATTGCACACGGTTACCAACCATACGTGCTCTGCCACCTGTACGGACAGCTGATAAAAATTGTCCGCCGTTCGCACGTAACTCTGTAGCTTCAGCGACGTTCCTCCATTTACCCCAAAGTATAGTTTTGTATGGTGAGTAAAAGACTCCTTGCATGTCTTTTACTTTTGGCTATAAAGTAAAGGGCCCCTTTCCGCGCTCTTAGGCTTATTGGGCATATAGGGCTAGACCTACATTTTAAAGGCCAATCGGCCCTTGGTAGATTATGTGGTCAGCATCACACCGGCTGCCTTTAATTTCCCACCACTTTACCCTGGTACCCATTTAATGCTGGGTCGATCTGGAAGCCTTGATTATTTATGAGAAAGAAACAGTCCAGCTCGGTCAGGATCCGAACCCACGACTTTCAGGATCGCTACACCAAGGTGGGAACATATAGTGCTGGACATATTTTTAGACCAATCTGTTTTCGATGGGTGATTTGGCCAATATTCCGCCGGCGCCGGTCGCCTTCGCTCCTTTGGAAATTTTCCTGGTACACATTTTAGTCTGGGTAGACCTGGAACCCAAAATCAAATTGCTATGTGTTCATTATATTTATATATATATATATCAGCATAGCTCTCTTCACTTGGCCCCTTGGTCGCACATTGGCTCACCGGTAGACGACTTAGTCGCCGGTCAAAACAGTATTGGGTCTGTCTCTTTTGATCTCATCAACACTGCAGGTCCTTTTCACTTGGCCACCTGGTCGCCCATTGGCTCGCCGGTAGACGACTTCGTCGCCGGTCAAAACAGTATTGGGTCTGTCTCTTTTGATCTCATCAACACTGCAGGTCCTTTTCACTTGGCCACCTGGTCGCCCATTGGCTCGCCGGTAGACGACTTCGTCGCCGGTCAAAACAGTATTGGGTCTGTCTCTTTTGATCGCATCAGCACTGCAGAAGTCCTTTTCAGTGCTCTTGGTGGCGTGCAATGCTAAGCCGTTTTATAAAGCTCACATAACCTAATCACAAATATAACCTAAAGCTCCTCCTTCTGGTATTCTGGTTGAACGGAAACTTCTTTCTTCGGCAGCTTTATCAACAGCCTGCCTTTACTTTCCGTAAAATGTCTTTGTGCCTTTAGTGGTCACTCTGATAGCAACAGATGGAAGATGTATTAAAGAAGTTAAATGCAGAATAGCTCAAGTAAAAGCAGCATTTTACAAAATGGAGAATATTCTTTGCAATCTTTCATATTCAACTGAGACGAGAAAGAGATTTCTGAAAAGCTATATAAATCCCATCTTTATGTACGGAAGTGAATCATTGACAGTTGGCCGATGAGTTAAAAATTACTTAGAAGCGGCGGAGATGTAGTTTTATAGAGGCCTGGGCGAATTAAAGCAGTAGTGAAGATCTCTTGAAAGAAACTGACTCGCCAAAAGAACTAATGACCAACATCAGAAAGAGATAATCAACATTCTATGGCCATATCACGAGAAGGAGAAAACTAGAATACATCGTGAAAGTAAAAAATTTCAGGGGAAAAGATGCAGAGAAAAACGAAAAAGATGCTGAACAGTATGAAATCACAGCATGGAAGATCGTATGTGTCAAAACCGATTACAGATACACGAGACAGAAAGCTGTGGATAACACATGACTACCGACGTCACACTGCATAGACTATTAGAAGTAGACGTAGTCAACTAATCGTCTCACGGACGCTTGCTCACTTAATACATAAAGAAATCGGGGCTTTTGAAATGAAATATTACAGAAAAATTCAAATACCGTGGATTAAAATAAAATGAGAATATCAGCATCCTACATGATCATAACATCGAGGAGACTTTATTCGTACACAGCACCCTGTTCCGAAAGCTGAGGTATTCGCCATGTTGAACGTTATAGTAGGTAGAGGACGCTTTTCCCGCCTTTAGGCGTATAGGGCATATAGGGCTAGACCTTTTATTTATAGACCACTTGACACAAGATGAGTGATGTAGTCAGCATCACGCCGGTCGCTTTTACTTCCCGGGACTGCACCCGGTACCCACTTAAGGTTGGGTCGACCTGGGAGCCAAGGTCATTTTGGAAAACGTCCGCCTCTGCCTAAGAAGCAAACCCACTACCTTCCGATCCACAGACGAGCGTAAAGCCGCTCCGACACGGCGACTTTCTAAACGTTATAGTGGTTTAAAAAACTTAGATGGGGAGTAAAGTTTGAGGCCGGTCTCAGTGAAGACGTGCCCTGAAGAGAGCGACTTTCTGTTTTTTTAATTTTTTTATTTTTATTTACCTGCTGAGTTGGATGTTGAATTATTAATTGACATCCTAGCACTTGAGACACTCCCAAACTGCTCCGCCCCTATCTTCGGCAGCAGTTGAAGAGTTTCAGTTCCCATGGCACCAGTAATTGTCTAATTGTACATCCGTCTCGCCTTTCTTTTGAGTGTTGAGCGTCTGCCAGATCCCCTGCTAACTCCTTGCCATTCCCATCAAACCGTAATGATTTGTTTCTGCCTCTGCATTGTTCCCTTGCTCCCAGAGGGGCCACATAAAGTCTAGCTTGTCATAGATCATCATCAAGCGGTGCAGAACCAGCCAGTCTATCTGCCTGCTCGTTTCCCAGCACATTGGTAGGACCTGGAGAAAATATCCAAAGGACGCTAACTACCCGGGACCTCTGAAGCGATGGTTGCCACTCTGCACGGAGCATGCCTGTCTCCACCTTTCTTAAAATGCTCTGTGAGTCAGTTACAATTACGTCGTGTGTGTATAGCTGATTCTCAAGCCAGCTGTGTTATACGAGTAGTAGTAGTAGTAGCAGCAGCACCATTATCATCGTTAGTGGTAGCAGTACCAACAGTAGCATCAGAGGTGTTAGTAGCATTAATTGTGGTGCTGTTTTAGGTCGCATTAAGGATCGGCTGTGGAAATAACAGCCAAAAAACGTTTCACGTCAAAATACACTTTGCCCTTAATTAACGCCTGTTCTGGGTGGTGACAGACACGTTTTGAAATATGTAGAACCCGACTTCCTGTTTCTAGGAATAAAATCAATATGTTTATGAATATTTACTTATTCAAGCAGCCATCACTCCGACATGTTTATTGTCTTTGCTTCACCTCAAGTGTCAATTAAGACTATCATTAACATTGGATACGTGCTTTAGATTAGTGCTACTCGGTCTGTCTACACCCGCTGCCCACCATAACATAATAATTTGTTTTCTGTATTTCATGTGTTGTATGTATGTTATTCAACCCTACCAGGACCGTACAACAAGCGACCAACACCCGTTGACACAAAGTGCTACCATTCGGATGAGGATCACCTGGGAACAAGTCCAAGAAACCTTATTCAGCCGTTAAGTTACATTATTGTCCCCGACTACAGCCGGAGTAGGGTTTTAAAATGACGACAAATTGCCTCCCACATTAGGACTGGAGTATTTAGTGTGTTCATTTTAAATAAACTGTCAACTCTTTCCAGACCGTAACGAATACATGGGTTAAATTGTCAGTTGCTATTATGGCTACAATTTTTAATTCAACATTCAAATTGGCGGTCAGGTTAGTGTGCATTTCTTTTATTTATTGCAACGATCAGTAAAACTAAACTTTCGCTGAATTTATACCCCTTTAAATATTTGTTTATTGTTTTAACCAGTACATTTTGTTCAGAAATTACACTTTGTTGTTATCTTCCTTGAAAGGTAGACTGTTATAGAGAGGCGCGTGTTGTTGCTTTATCGGTCAGACATGGAAAGTAAGGGGGGGGGTGTCTGCCAACATACACAGTGTCGTGCCTCGAGTCACTGCCCCGTCTCCCCAAGGAAGCTCTAATATGATGGTAGCGCTAACTATTAGAAGCACTGGTCTAGGACACTCCTGCCACTTTACCTTGGGCCATGAAACAACGACCAGCTCCCATTCCCTGTTATGAATTAATCAAGTAACAGAAAGTGTATTGATCGGCACTCATAGAAAGAGGTAGAAAGATAGAAGAACACACTAGACAACATAAAAATCGAAAGCTATAGTTACCGTGCCGGGAATTAAACCTGTTACCTCCGGACGGCGTCTGCGCCTCGCCATGGATACAAGTGCACTAAGAACAAGGACAACTAGGCACCCCCCCCCCCCCCCCCCCCAAGGTGTCTTATTGGCCATGTCTATCGTACAGCTTGAAATCCACAACTATGGAATATGAACAGAATTCCCATTCCCTGTTAAAACATCTTTGCTACAAAAACTTCAAAGAGTTATACGCTGAAATGGGACTTTGACTGGTTTAGGAAACGAAGTCGTCCAAGAGAAATTTAAAGAGGGAAAGCTCATGTTGCTCTCGCTCCTCCGTGAAGTTTCTACTACATATACGGCAGTGGTGGAGGCCACGATAAGAATAAAAATTTCTTTCACTATCCCGGGTGAATCCGCACAGTTGAATCTAGTTTTATATGCTTGCGTGCGTGTATGTTAGATTCAGTGTTGCAAACTCACGATTATCAGTTTATGGAAATGCTGCTGATGCAATTGCTGCTGCTGATTTTTTAACTATACTGTTGATCTTGCTGTGGCTGCTGATTCTGTTACAACTACTACCACCATTACCAGCACCACTGCTGCAGCTGTTGTTGCCTGCCACTGCTGTTCCCATGAGACAGGACAGTAAAATCGACAGCCAAGTTCAAATTATCAGGCTGCCAAAAGACTGACTGACTTTCTACCCCACTAGGACATCACACAAGCGATAAACACCCGATGACACAAAGTGCCACCATGTGGATGAGGATTGCCGTGGAGAGGTCCCAGAAACCGCGTTCAGACAATTGGCCACATTCATGGCCTGCCTATGTTGCGGCCCCTGGCAAAAGCCAGGGTGGGGCTTCAAATAACAAAACATGTCATCCTTTAAAGAACGAAACTGGATCTACGAACACGCCAAAAGAGAGTCTATCGAACTCCATGTATGTTGTAAGTGTGTTGGCTGGTTTGTTGATTAGTTGACCTGGTAATGGATTGACAGATTGGTTGTTTAATTCATCGAATGGTTGGTTGGTTGGCTGGCTAATTAAATGGTTGATTTGCTGGCTGGCTGGTTGTCTCCTGTGATTTTTGCTTAATCGGTTGGCTGGCTTATTAAATGGTTAATTGGTTGGCTGGGTGATTAAATAGTTGATTGGCTGGCTGACTGATTAAATGGTTGATTGTTTGGCTAGCTTATTAAATAGTTATTTGGCTGGTGGGTGATTAAATGGTTGATTGGTTGGCTGTCTGGTTGACTCCAGTGATCGTTGCATGCTTGGTCGTTCTTTAGTTAGTTGGTTCGTTGCTTGGCTTGTCGATAGATTGGTTGATTAACTGGTTGATTAATAGGTTATTTCTTTAAAAGGTTGATTGTTTGGTTGGCCAGTTAACTGGTTGATTGATAGGGTATTTCTTTAAAAGGTTGATTGTTTGGTTGGCCAGTTAACTGGTTGATTGATAGGTTATTTCTTTAAAAGGTTGATTGTTTGGTTGGCCAGTTAACTGGTTGATTGATAGGTTATTTCTTTAAAAGGTTGATTGTTTGGTTGGCCAGTTAACTGGTTGTACGGGTGACTTCAGTCTAGCCGCTGTCAAGAAATAAAACAACACAGGTTATGAACAAAAAGCTCAATAGAGGGACAAGAATAAAGGCCTTCAAATTTACATAACGTTTTTAGCAAAGTCTTATTCAACTATCAGCAGTAATCCTTGAAAAAACCAGAAATGAGAAAATTAATTAGAGGAAACTCCCTATTAATTATTTTTTTAATTTATTAAGAGCAAACAACAAGCAGTTCGCATCGAACTGTGGGCGTGTGCGCATGTGTGTACATATCCACAGGAGCAGCCCCTCCCCAACAGGCCTCACTAGGTACTAGAGGACCGCTCCAAGCCTCTAGTTTTGATGCAATTAACATTTCTTAGCCAACATAATTGGCACAAAGAAACTAGACTACAATATTAACCGGTACATATTCCCACACCTTCAGACACATAGGGCTAGACCTATATTTTACAGATCAATCAACAAGCGGTGCTTGTGGTGATCAGCATCACACCGGCCACTTTTACTTCCCAGATTCCCCCGTGAGGGTTCCGGGGCTCCATTGTGGGGAAAACAAGAATAGACCCACTGCCTCCCCAAAAGCATGTCGTAAGAGTCGACTAATTGGGGAGCTTCCTTTGAAGTCGGAGTGCATCTGCCGGAGAGGCAAGGAACCAACGGTCTGTATTCAGGAGAATGAGATCTGTAAAACTGATGCACACGCAACACTCAGGTTCTGGAGCAGGACTGCAGTTCAGTAATGGACGAGCAACCAAAACTTTCCGCCAGAGTGTACAGCTGGTGAACGCGAAGAAGAAGAGGACTTCCCAGATTTTTACCTGGTACCCTGATATTCTGGTAAAAAAATGATCACGAAAAAAATTTTAAAAAACTAGATCGCTTGGTCATGTTTGAATCACAGCATGGCTTACAAACTGGATAGTACAGTGACCTCGAAAAATTAATTGTAAACAATAGGACGAAACTAATGCAACTATCTGCCCACAAATTTGAATAAGGGCGTATCGAGTGTCTCGAAAAGGGCATATTTATTTGTATATAAATTGCCAGTTGCTGGATGAAAGAGAAAAGACGAAGAAAGTGTTAGGTCGTGCTTTTAAGTATGTAAGTGTATGTGTAAAGTCCCCCGTTATTTTACAATGTTGTCAAAAAGGAGGAGTCACTAAATAAAGTTTTAGTTGGTTTCAAAAGTCGTGCCGAAATTTGAAGATCTGTAACTCATTGTAACTCGGTGTAAGTTGTTGAAATTTGCAAGCAACCTTCAACACATCATGTCCTTGTAAGAAATATTTTTAACGTAAATATGACCAAATTTTTTTTTTTTTTTTCCGGTCCGTAGATTTTTATCATGGTATGGGGTGTCGCAGGTCGACCCAGCCTAAAATGGGCACCATGATGTATGTTCTAGGGAAGTAGAGACGGCCGGCGTAATGCTGACCACATAACCCACCTAGTGCTGATTGGTCTGAAAAAATACGGGTGCTTTTCCCATATGCTCGATGCGCCTAGAGGCTTGAAAATAGATCTTAATTTTTTCTTTATTCACTTATATGTTATAGAATGATCGGCACTCGTTTGGTGATATAATCTGCACATCACACCGTCCGCTTTCATTTCTCAGGACTGTACCTGGCACCCATTTAAGTTTGGATCAATCTGGGAGCAAAGTTCATT
Organism: Candidula unifasciata; assembly: GCA_905116865.2. NCBI lineage: Eukaryota > Metazoa > Mollusca > Gastropoda > Stylommatophora > Geomitridae > Candidula > Candidula unifasciata. The sequence goes on from CAJHNH020004589.1 coordinate 30,599, forward strand.
TTTGAAAAACAGTTCGGCTCCATCATGACTGAACCCACGACCATCAGACATATTCCGCATATAGGGCTGGACTTATATTTGATAGACCAATCGCCACTTAGTGAGTGGTGTGGTCAGCATCACGCCGCCAGCCTTTACTTCCAAGGACTACACCAAGAACCCACTCAAGGCTGGGTTGACCTGAGAGTCAGTTTCAGTTTTGAAAAAGGGGGGAGGGGGGGAGTCCGGTACCGCCAGGAACTGAACCCACAACCCTCCGATCCGCAGACAAGCGTCTAGCCGCTACACCACGGTGTCTTCCGCTCGGCAGAGGAAAGCGGGGAAGAGACAGATCACGAAGCTCAGAACACAGAAATTGGCTGACACATCGGGTCTCAAGCATGCAAACAGGCTGACCATTGCCTCTGGTCAATACAGGTGGGCAAGCCTGACCATTGCCTCTGGTCGATACAGGTGGGCAAGCCTGACCTTTGCCTCTGGTCGATACAGGTGGGCAAGGCAGACCAGCCAACAACAACTGATGACCCAAGCAAACTCTGTGTTAAAAGAGTTATAGTGCGTTTTATAACCACGCCGTCATACTCTTTGAAAATCTTGAAAACTCCGGTATTAATCAACACGAATGTTTGCTTGTGGCTTTAGATTTCCTATGTCCTTATGATTCCATAATTTACAAATACGCAGATGCTGGTGTTTTCTTACAGCGGTAAATTTCTTTGATCTTTGTTTGAATAATAATTTTTGTTGGGTTGGTCGCCTAACCCGCGTGCCAGAATATCGCCTCCCAAAGAATTTATTGAATGGCGAGCTCCAACAAGGGAAGAGGTTCCAGGGAGAACAGAAAAAAAACGCTATAAGGACACTCTCAAGACTGCTCCTAATTCTTTTGGCATCAACACAGCGACATGGGAGGCTGCTGAGCAAGACCGTTCTGGATGGCGTACGTTCCTCAGGTATAGTGCATCGGCCTGCCAGGCAGCAGAAGTTTGTACAGGCAGAGAAACGGAAATAATCTTACTGCTAATCCACACTTACTGCGACTGACATCTGTTGTCCGCACTGCTCAAGAACTTCCCAGGCTCATATTGGACTAATCAGCCACCTTCGTACTCATATTCATTGATCATTACTGCTTTGGATGAATGTGGTCTTCATCACTCGTGATGGACATCAAACAATTTCTCCACCTCTACAAAATAGATTATGTAGTTCACACTTACGGCGACTTACATCTGTTGTCCGCACTGCTCAAGAACTTCCCAGGCTCATATTGGACTAATCAGCCACCTTCGTACTCATAATCATTGATCATTACTGCTTTGGATGAATGTGGTCTTCATCACTCGTGATGGACATCAAACAATTTCTCCACCCCTACAAAATAGATTATGTAGTTCACACACGTCTGGAGCTTGTTTACAAATCAGTTCATTTGGCCCCCGTGTGGGTTCCGGGGCCCCATTGTAGGGGAAAACAAGAATAGACCCACTGCCTCCCCAAAAGCATGTCGTAAGAGTCGACTAACTGGGGAGCTTCCTTTGAAGTCGGAGTGCATCTGCCTGAGAGGCAAGGAACCAGCAGTCTGCATTCAATTGAATCAGATCTGTAAAACTGATGCACACGCAACACTCAGGTTCTGGAACAGGACTGCAGTCCAGAAGTGGACGAACAACCAGAACTTTACATCAGAGTTTACAGCTGGTGAACGCGAAGAAGAAGAAGAAGAAGAAGTTCATTTGGGCAGCGATGCGTGTTGATTATTCTGATAGCTTGTTGACAAGTCATGGAAGACACATCTTATAGATGACCACCTGAAAGTAAAATGCCTATGAAACGCGTGCAATTTTATGTTCACCTTACTGATTTTACTCAAGTTACTGTAAGCATACGGATGTGAATCATGGACAATTAGTCAATTAGTGAAAACTTGGTACACGTAACGTTTATCCCCCCACTCACGCCCATATACACACTAGCTCACTTCTGATTGGTAGTTCCTGAAACTGTCACCTTGGCACAAGGTTACGGGGTGTTCCGCAATGCCGTTGATATTTCGTGATGTTAATTTTTTTTTTAAGCACGCCAGCGCTTTTAACACCCCAAAAACATGCAGAAACTGGTTCTAACATAATCCCCCTAAAGAGTGCGGCAGTCTATGTCACATACATTCTCTTTTTTTTCGGAATGAAAACGTCAATGCAGGACAAGACAAATAGCAAACAGCAGAGCTGGACACACCCGTAACCTTTATAGGAAAGTCGACTAGCCAAACAAACTCTTGAATGAAAAGTGGCCCACTCTATTCTGGGAGATTAACGTTACTTTGACCGAAAACTTATGTGGAAGCTGCAGAGATGTGGTTTTATAGACACATGATGAGAATACTCTGGACAAATAAAAAGAGTAATGGGGACGTCTTGAAAAAAACTGACGCACGAAGAGAAGTGATTGCCCAACTCTTGGGTTCATATCTAAATCGTGTCTGATTGACCTAATATATTAGCTTGGTACTCGCCTGACGGCCCCAACTCTTTGGTTCATATCTACATCGTGTCTGTATACATTACAGTTTAGTTATTATATTTTACGTTAAAATTAAAAAAGAATCAATAATCATAAAAATAAAGTTACAAAGAAGTAAATAGATGTAATTTTTTTATTTAAATTGACACACATCTATATATATATATATATATATATATATATATATATATATATATATATATATATATATATATATATATATATATATATAAAAGCGAGTTAATAATTTATGTTAACTTTAGATTTTTTTTACAAAACATGAAAATTTATAAAGAAGCTGCTGCAGTACCTTCTGTCTAGACTCCCTCTTAGTGAATTTATTAATTTTCTTATTATAACTGTAAGTTTCTGGCTCCTCTGGCGACTTACTTGTGCATTTGATGCGCGTGCAAGCTGCTGGATTGTGCCGGGACTACTGTCTGACTTTTCACATGCGACAGCGAATAGCATTTTATGTGCTTTTCACTTGCTGACATAGGAAGGTGTCACTTATGGGGTGACCCGTTTGCGATAAAGCTGAAACCCCAGCTAATATTAACAACCTTATAACCAGCCGTATAATACACATTGATAGAAAGAAAGAAAATGGAACATACTGTGACTCCCGGAAAGAATTGTGGAAAAATTAGATCAATGTTAGAAGATTTTTGACGGCATTTGTGTCGTGGCATAGAAGAGTTGCAGTACAGAAACTGATACATGTTTTTAGAGTTGTGGTAAAGCATGATCGCCAATACCAGTCGACAAAGCACTGGAGGACGACGATGTTGACGATAATGATGATGAAGATGGTCCGCATCAGTTACACGGTGGCCATTATATATCACAAAGACTGAAAAAGGGAGCATCCATTTAATTTAATCAAACAGGGCCGTCGACTTCGCAATGTAGATGTGATCAGCTGCGTTACGTTGTAGCTGATCCTTTGTAGAAAATCGTTCGCATCACGTTCGATTGTTCGTTCTTTAATTTAAGAGAGAGAGAGAGAGAGAGAGAGAGAGAGAGAGAGAGAGAGAGAGAGAGAGAGAGAGAGAGAGAGAGAGAGATTAAAAGTCGACCACGTTTAATCCAGCTTAAAAAAACAGCTTTAGTTACAGCCTATGATTTGGTTTTAAATGCGCAAATGTAAACAGCTTTAATGGTCTGTTGTGCCAGTAGTTGAGATTGTCCCTCACTAAAGATGTTGTCCTTTCTGAACATCTCTGGGTCCTCTCTGCTGGTCATGTAGTCCTTACTGGGGAGGAGGGGGGGACCTCAGGAAGGGGGCCTCCAGTTTTGCGTGTCTGTCCTCCTGACTGTGCTTCCTGTGTGCTAGGTATGACGGTTACCTTAAGTTTGGAGTGATCTCCATATACATGGTGTGGTGATAGTCTTCTCGTGATAGTCTTCCCGAAATAGTGGTCTGCGTCTGTCCTTGATGTCATGGCACCCCTGTGTTGTCCTCTGAGCGTCCCAGGAAAGTACCAACTCTCATTACAGCCGGCCAAAAACGCACTAGGTCGTTCCCAGCTTACTCGTCTAGGAAACTTCATACACAGTTTGTCCTGAAAATCCGCCATCGTGCTAAACGACTTCTGCGGCTTCTTCAAGAACTCACCCCCCCCCCCCCCCCCCCCCCCCACCCCACTCCACTTTTTTTTTCACCCTCACTTTTTCTTCAAACTTCTTTGCCAAAAAAAATTTATTATTTGCTTGAAGTACTTTAGTTTGCGAGAAATTATACCCCCCCCCCCCCCCCCCCCCCCCAACGTTTTACAGGACTGACATATACGGCTTATATTCCACGTGCTTTTGAGGGGGGGGGGTAACATAAACTTGTCAGCGTCTGTGGCTTAGAGGCTTAGAGTCTGTGTTTCAGTTCACAATCCCGACTAATATGCCAAGGTTTGATGACGGCTGCAGTCAATTGGCTAGCAGGCTACTTTAATTTTGACGTTATGAGCTCGAACAAAGAAGAAACATACATAAATGTGCGCAATTTTTTGCCGGCATATTTTTCTGTCTGTTGTCAAGTGCATACTACATTAGCAATTTATTAAAATGGTGGCTATAAATGAATTCTTCTAACTAAAACAAAAAAATAGACTACATTGAAAAGTAACTTTCCGTTTAACCAGGGCAACCGCAAGTTATCGACCATGTCCTTTTGTCTGCACAACTATGGACTGAACCGGTTTATCATCATTACTTCCATGTATCTCAGTAGTCTGCGGTTAACTGAGATAAAAATAATTCGAACTGCTTCGTCCCTGTTTGCAACATGCTTCCCTATGCAATTTTACTTTCAGTAATTTGCAGTCGCCCCTGCACGGTGGGCTCTCGACACCACTGTCGAAACGAAAGCAAAATGTTTCTCTGCTCAATCGTTCGCAGCTGGAACCCGCCAACTTGAAACTACAAAGCTCGTTCGCTACGCCTAAGCCACATATACCGATTCCACGTTTATTGTATGA
>CAJHNH020004590.1:0-27500 GCA_905116865.2 Candidula unifasciata
CCTTTATTTCTTTCTGACTTGTTGCAATCAAGACTGTGTCATCAGCATAACGTACATTGTTTAAATTCCGGGCATGTCAATTAAAGATAGCATTTTATATTCACTGTATATTGAAAACAAATCAGGTGACAGTACACGTCCTTGTCGTACGCACCTCTTTATGCTTTGAAATGTGCCTAAACAGTTGTTAATTCTTATAGCTGCTGTTTGCTGCCAATACATATTCTTTATTATTCGTAGATCTTTTCCATTGATGTTTAATTCTTCTAACATTTTGATTACTTCTTCATGCTTCATACAGTCAAAATGTGAAGGACATCCAACTAACTTACATGTCCCTTAAAGCAAATGTTTCTTTTAAAATGGAATTGATTCTTCGAAAATGGGTCACCGTGGCCTGATTTTTGTGGCACAGACACACCACAATTGATGTGGTCAGCATCCCGCCGGTCGCCTTTACTTTCTCAGATTTTTCCTGCTATCCATTTCAGGTCAGGTCATTTACACACAATATATCCCGAACAGGTGTGGAACCAATGTCGGATCAGCAAAAGTTAAGTGTGGGAGCCGCCGTGGTCAAGTGGTTAGACGCTCGCCTGCGCATAGGAAGGTTGCGGGTTCGGTTCCTGGCGAAACAAAACGTTTTGTTTCTTCAAAAATGACATTGGCTTCCATGTCGACCCAGCCTTGAGTGAGCACTAGGTAAAACCTCAGAAGTAAAGGCGGCCGGAGTGATGCTGACTTCATCACCCACCAAGTGCCGATTGGTCTATAAAATATAGGCCTAGCCCTATATGCCCAAAACTCATGAAGAGTGGAAAATGGTCCTTTACTTATTTTAACTCAAAGTTATGTTTGCATATGTTGGTAACATTCCTTGTTCACTAGAATTTCTAGTAAACTAGAGTAAAATAATATTTTTTTTTTAATTGGAAAAAAAAATGCGCTGGTACAAACTTCAAAGTGTTTTTAAAACCTGTCCGTACTTATAACGTGCAGTGCCGCCAAAATAATACCCAAACATAAGGTTCCAGTACTGCGTACCCTTACGTACCACCCTAAAATCTCTATCTATCTTCTTTTACCCCACTAAGACATCACGCAAGCGATAAACACCTAATGAGACAAAGTGCCACCATGTGGGTGAGGATCACCCGTGGGGAGGTCCCGGAAACCGCGTTCAGCCATTAGACCATACTTATGACCGGGCTATATTGCGACCCCTGGCAAGAGCCAGAGTAGGGCTTCAAATAACGCAAAATTGCATCTCACAAGGAGATGGCAGGGTTGAGGTAATCCCCCACCCCCTTAAAAAAGCACTGGCTACAGTATCAACTGAAAAGGGACAGTAACAGGAGAATCACAAATGACGAGGTTCGCCCAGCACATTTGCACCTATGAACCTCTTTTAACTCCAGGGAAAAGACAGGAAAGTGCGATAGTATGGACATGTAATCAGATGTAACGGCTTCTAAAAAAAGAAAACGACAGTGCTCAGTTGACGGGAAGAAAGGTCAAGGCAGAGAGTAGGTAAGGGAATTAATAGTGTATTACTTAAGCTTACAATCGGTTCCAGTATTACCTCCCCTAGGTATTCGTACAATTTTTTTTCCTATTAAAAGATAGTTGCGTATCCTTTACATGACGTTGCAGAACCAACCCCAACAGCCCCTGACATTTGTGTGGTTTTTCTAGGCAAATTTACGTCCAGCAGTTTGCCATTGCTTACTGGACGGTCGGCTTTCTTGATACCACTGTCGAAACCAACGTAAGGCGCATGGCCCGCAGCTTGGATCAAACCCGGCATCCCGGCATTACGAAGCGTTCGCATCGACTTAGCCACAGACGTTTTTTCCTTTTATAGAGTTGAAATATTCTGGCTTATCGGGGTAACTCGAAATCATAATGAATTCTTTCTGTTTACATATGGCGAGAGTGTTCGTTTTTATTGTTGCAGTTACGGCCAGTCTCAGCATTCGTCTCTTTAGTGTCTGGTAATTGTCTCACTAAAAATGTCACGGAGCGGCAACTCTCAAGATAAGTTGAGTTGAGCTAAGAATTGATATCACAGCACTCGGGGTATTCCCATGCATGCTCCGTCCTCATCTTCAGCAGCCAGCGCAGAGTTCCAATACTGATAGTACCGGTCACAATCTGGTTAAAAGTCCAGCTTGCCTTTCCTTTGAGTGTAGTGAGCTGGACAGACCCTCTGGTTACACCCAGGTGCCTCATTCTCTCCAGGCCATAATAATTTTCTTTCTCTACTGATTCTGTTGCTTGTTCTCAGAGGGCCTTGACCACAGCTGCCTATTTATGTATCAATTCACCACGCAGTGGTGCAGATCCAGCCAATATGTCTGAATGTTCATTACTCACCACGCCGGCATAGCCTGGAGAAAAGATCTAAAGTATGCTCACTACCCGTGACCTTTCCAGTGAAGCTTGCCACTCTGCTCGAAGCATCCCTGTCTTCACCTTTCTCATCATGTTTAAACGCTCAAGTAAAAAAAAGGGGGGGACGAGTTTTTTGATGGAACATTGTCAGCAAGTTACTAGTCTCTGAGAAAAAAAACGGTAGTAAGGGATTGTTTAGGAGAAAAAAAATAAATAAATGCTTGTCTGTTAAGACAATAGTCAGAGGTTTACAGTCAAAGGAAACGGGATTTCGGGGTAAAAAAAAAAAAGGGAGGGGGGGGGGGGAGGGTTCATTATTGTAGAAGTTCGTAATACCAATAATTTTTGTTATTTGTGCTTGATAGCACGTTCTTATAATAGTATATTTGAAATAACATGCAGGTTCTCATTACTTGAAAGAGAAATTCAGTTAGGGATAGTCTGTCTATCGATGTAACTAATAATTATTTTCAGGATATCATTACGGTGAAGGATATTAAATTTATATTGCAGAAAGCAAACACTGCGCTGGGGGCCAGACTGAGTCAGGTCATGTCCAGATGAAGACTTGAGAGATATGGCTTTTGGCTTTGACTAGAGCATCAGAACAGTGTCAGTACCCTAGGATTGGGTACACAGCTACCTGATCCCAGTTCCTAAACCAGGCAAAGATCATTCCGGACTCAGCGGTTTCGAGATTATCACCCTACAAAAGATTGCTGTCAAGGTGTTAGAGAAGATTATTGCTGTTATACTACAAATGTTTTTGGAAAGAAGAAAAAAGGTAAAGTCGGGAGATGTGAACCAGCATCATTGCACACGATTATAAACCATAAGTGCTCTGCCACCAGTACGGACAGCAGATAAGAATTGTCCGCCCGTATCGCCGTTCGCACGTAACTCTGTAGCTACAGCGACGTTCCTTCATTTACCCCAGAGTGTCAGCTCTGGTACCCATTTCCAAGAGGCTGGGTGAAGCCCGGGAACCGCCCGGTTTAGAACACCGACCTTGGGCTGCAGCTGGATTTAAAAGCGAGCCTCTTATCGACTGCGCTAACGCGACCCCCTTTTGGAAAGGAAAGAGCTCCTGTCGAAAAGTTTAAGCAGTTACCAGTCAAGGAAAGATACAAATTCAAATGCACCGACTGTTGCTTTTGATGTTAATGAGGGGTTCCAGAATAGACAGGAGACAATTGTGGCAGCACGTAATCTGGATGATGCCTACAATAGAGTCAGGTATAATATTTGGATATATGCACTCATGGAGAAGTGATATATCCATGGCTTGTGAACTGGATAGCAGCTGTCCTGTATTCACATATGGTTGCCCTTTCGCCTGGGTACATGGACCTCAGAATCATGTAATATCGCCCCTGGACTACCACAGGGTTCTGCAACCTCACCAGTGCTCTTTATTGTGTATACAAGCAAGACTGCAGAACACCATCTGCTGGAAGGATATTGGCATTTGCTGATGAAGTTTTTTTTATATACAGGCAGGGAAGTGATAGGCAACGGACAGCCCAAGAGCTACAGACAACTGTTGACAAAGTAACTGACTGTTGAGTAGAGATGAGTGCTGTCATCAACTCAGAAAAAGCGGCTGTTTTATAATGCTCTCTAAACAATAAAATGGCGTCCCTCAAGGTGGTGTCCTGTCGCCCACACTTTTCCTCTTATTCATCAACGACCTGGTTGATGAAATACCAAATGGAATCAAAATGGCAATGTACGCCGACGACCTGGTACTGTGGTGCACTGATGAAAATGCAACGATAGCCACAAGAACACTACAGCGGGCTACATATGCACTTGAGGCATGGGCAAATAGATAGTGTGTCAGCATCAATACAGTCAAATGTAGCACCACAATCTTCACTCTTTCCCCACAGCAAAAAGCGGGCATCATCAAAATAAACGGAATACCCCTGAGAGACGATAAAGAGTCCACGTACCTCGGAGTGACATTTGATGACAGGTTGACATGGAGAAAACATATCAACAAGGCAGCAACCAAAGCCAGGAGGAATACAGCCATATAAGAAAACTAAGTGGAACCACATGGGGAGCCAGTGGGAAAATACTCAATAAAGTATACAAGCAGAGCATACTTCCACACTTGGAATATGGGTCAACTGCATGGTGTTCAGCATCTAGTACCACATTAAAGGAGTTAGACAAAGTGCAAAATAAAGCGCTCAGAGTCATCACAGGAGGGATGAAATCAAGCCCCATATTAGAAATGGAGAAAGCTGGGAAAACACAGGCACTGAGAGAATGCAGAGATACAACGTTGCAAATACAAGCTGAAAAGTTCCTCAGTATGCCAGATCACCCCATGAAAAATAGATTTCAGAACCTAGCATTGGGACGGTTAAAAAGAAGCAGCTTTATACATCAAGCAAAAAGAATATGTAGACAAACTGCTGACCTTCCAGAAATTGGTTGTCCACTTGACAGTATTTCAGAACAAACCCCATGGAGGGAGAAATGCAAACTAACAGTACAAATCCAGACAAATGTGAAAGGGATATTTGACAAGAAAGAGCAAGATAGTGTACAACGCAGAATGGCCACCCTCAGTTATATTGATGAAGAATACCCACAAGAACAATGGGTCAGAGTCTATTCAGATGGGTCCGCAGAAAGTGCAGTTAGAAATGGTGGTGCTGGAGTGTACATAGAATTCCCAGATGGTATTAGGGATAAGTCCAGCGTACCAACCGGAAAGTACTGATGCAGAAACTCAGGCTATCAAGATAGCAACAGAGAAACTGCCAAATACCAATCTTGGCTCCCAGTATGTAGTAATACTACTGTTGCAGATAGGCTCAATGTTCTGCAAATAAAGTCATATATCAGAGTAGCTGCAGACAAGAAGCAACTTCTGCATAAAGCCCCAGGTAGAGCTAAGGGTCACAGACTGAAAAGAGGAGGATCTTGAATGGTGCAAGCTGAAGACATAATTAGACATGTGTACAGGCTTGATACATTTGGGCGATGAGATGAGTGGTTTAAAGTGTCCCAGCAAGAACCAGACTTACGTAGGGTTCTAATCACTTTAGGTCGTGAGGCCTGGACTCGCCAACTGGAGCTACAGAATCAGAATTTACCAAGTTCAAGTGATGCGATTATCCCTACAGATGGCAATGTACTGAAAGACAGACGAAGAAGTCCACGTGGATTCATAGGAAAACGATTGGATGTCGTTTAGTGCAACAAAGTCCAGTTAAGAATGGAGGTTCCCCGTGTGGGTTCCGGGATTCTCTTATAGGGAAAACAGGAATAGACCTACTGCCTACCCAAACGCATGTCGTAAGAGTCGACTAACTGGGAACTTCTTTCATAGTCGTAGTGCATCTGCCTGAGAGGCAAGGGACCAGCAGTCTGCATACAAATGAGTCAGATCTGTAAAACAGAAGTGGATAAACAGCCATAACTTTTTGCTAGAGTTTACAGCTGGTGAAAGGGAAGAAGAAGAAGAAAGAAAAAGAAGAATGGAGGTGGAAGCAGTCATTGCTGCATTCCTCTCGCTTGAGGACTTGCTGTACACACACATGCACTAATTGTCACTGACCCACTGACCCACAGAGCATGGCGAGAAAAGGTTGAGACAGGCATGTCCGTGCAGAGTGGCAAGCATCGCTTAAGAGGTTTTGGATTAGCGCCCTTGAATATTTTCTCCAGGTCATGGTCGTGTTGGGAAAGGAGCGGGCAGATAGACTGGCTGGTTCTGCATCACGTTCTGGTGAACTGATGATTGACCAGCTAGACCTTGTGAGGACCAGGGAGCGAGTGAACAGTGCGGAGACACAAATGGATCATTACGGTCTGAGGACAATGACGCTATGAGGAGTTACCAGGGGATTTGACCGAAGCTCAACGCTCAAGCGAAAGGCGAGACGGATGTACAATCAGACAGTTACTGGTGCCATCGGAATTGGAACTTTTGGCAATACTGCTGAAGATGGGACGGAACGCTTATGGAAGTGTCCCAAGTGGTGTGATGTCGATTCTTGATTGAACTTTGAAGTCATTAGATACAGAAAAGAATAATATTCATAAATAATTATTTACCTATCGTTAAAAGAAGAGCCGCTGTTTAAGTGGTTATATCGGGTGACTGTATATGTGTGTGTATGCATGCATGTGTGGGTATGTATGTAATATGTGTCGGCATGTATGTTGGTGTGTGTATGTATGCATGTTTGTGGATGTGTGTATGCATGCATGTGTGGGTATGTATGTAATATGTGTCGGCATGTATGTTGGTGTGTGTATGTATGCATGCTTGTGGATGTGTGTATGCATTTGTAGATGTATAAGTATGTGGGTGTACGTATGTGTATTTAGGTATATATGCATGTATGTGTGTAAAGATGTAGGTGTATGTATTGATGTGTGTATGTATATGTGTGTATGTATGTTTACATGTGAGTGTAAATGTGTGGTTGTGGGTGTCTGTACATGTGATTGTATGTGTGTGTATGCATACATGCATGTGTACGTGTGAATATGTCCATTTATGTATGTGTGTGTCTTTTCTGTTTGTGTATATATGTAGATGTATATATGTATGTATGTATGTATGTATGTGTTAGGTATGTCTGTATATGAGTGTGCATGTATGAGAATGTGAGAGCATATATATATGTGTGTAAGTGTGTAAGATTGTGTACACATGATGTATGTATTATATTCTATAATGTATATTTTTATTCTATACCTATAACATGCATTTTAGATAACAGGCATTGGTACTCTGAAAAACGAGTGCTTAGAAGGGCCGAATGTCAGACGGGCCTGCGTGCCCAATTTGTAACCCTTTGAAAATAAAGTTTGTTCGTTCGTTCGTTCGTTCGTTCGTTATAACGTTTGAGCTGTCATCCGAGAGAACCGGATTCGATCCTCGGTAAGACTTAGCGATTTTTATATTTGTGTGGGGACGAAACTAAAAAATCCCAACCTACACAGTTGAAGCTAACTGTGTTGGCCATGTGATGGTAATCGTTCAAGCTCAAGAATTATCAGGCGCCTAGAAAGTTCCTCTGTTTGTTCATCTTCGCCGACTGTAAATTCTGGCCAAAGGTTTCTGGTTTTTCGTATATTTCTGGTGGTCTTGTTTTAGAACCTGACTTTAGCGTGCATATCAATTTTTATAAATCTGGCTTTTTTTGTATGCAGGCTGTTGGTTCCTCGTCTCTCAGGCAGATGCATTCCGACTTCGAAAAAACCTAAAGGTACCGAACACGGGCAGCGAAGACGGAGCTTAAGCCATCAAACGAACAAATGCATCTGCCACCCGTATAAAGTTATTATAATGGATTGTCCTTTTATGAAATCTGCAGATGAAGGTGTTTTTAGCCGCAACGTTCAGTTGTGGTTTGTTATTGTGATAACGTTAAGCTGATTAGTTATAACAGACACACATAACATAACTGTTGACCCATTAGGGTAGTGGAGGTGTATTGATAGAAGCTCTAGCACAAATAACTCGCAATCTTTCTCTGTCTTCTGCTTGACGAATAAATGTATGATAACTTAGTCGTGTCCATTTCTCGATGTTGTCATTCCATGTTCTTCTTTGCCCTGTTCTTCTTCGACGACCCCCAATGTTCCTTGAAGTACAGTGTTTGCAACTGAATCGTGTCTCACCTTGTTCTAGCGGGCGACGTTCTACGTTTCATTCGGATGGATAACTTCTTCTTCTTCTTTGCGTTCACCAGCTGTACACTCTGGCGGAAAGCTCTGGTTGCTCGTCCATTACTGAACTGCAATCATGCTCCAGAACCTGAGTGTTGCATGTGCATCAGTTTTACAAATCTGATTCAATTGAATGCAGACTGCTGGTTCCTTGCCTCTCAGGCAGATGCACTCCGACTTCAAAGGAAGCTCCCCAGTTAGTCGACTCTTACGACATGCTTTTGGGGAGGCAGTGGGTCTATTCTTGTTTTCCCCACAATGGGACCCCGGAACCCACACGGTGGGGGGAGGGGGGGGGGAGTGGATAACAGTTCACGCAAGACCCTAATTGTACGACGACCCCTCAGCTATCAGTGACCAATGCTTTGATCAGCCCTACCTAGCCGACCAGACCATTCTTCAGCAGCTGTAATATATTTTAAGTCAGACGACCAGCTAGAGATCCGGTCAAGTATCCTGTCTAATCAGGTTTTCAAATGTAAATATTTGTTACAATTAACAATTAGCTTGATAATTTTACCACACAAAAGCCTTCTTACACACCCCTCCTCCCTCTCCATCCTTTAACGAACGGCCATTGACTATCCTACTTGGCAGTCCTAGAATTGCTGGCCAGGCACACGACAGCAACAGTAACCAAAGTTGATTAAATTTGGCTTTTTATAATTCTAAACATTCGTCTCTTAACGTCTTTGTTCTGTTATGTTCAAGGGCCACTGTGACAAGTTTCTAACAACTTATCCCGACGGTTCTGAACGCCGGGTCTCCAGACCCGGACAGATGTGGGTACAAGGTTGAGTCCTTGACTAAAAGAATTGTGTTAGAGCAGCGTTGTGGAGGGACTGAAATCAGTCAAATCTCTTGTGTGTGTGTGTATGTGGGTGTGTGTGTGTGTGTGTGTGTGTGTGTGTGTGTTTGGGTTCTTGGATATTATGTCTGTCCGTTTAATTTTTCTTGTTACTGAACTGGTTGATTGGTTGAGAAGTTGCTTTAGTGGTTGGATAGGTTGTTGCCTGGTTGCTAGGCTGGCTGGCTAGATGGTTGGTAGGCTGGCTGTGTTATTTGTTATTTAGATAGCTGTGTGGTTAGTTGGGTGGGTAGTTCGTTGAAGGGTTACCTGAATGGTTAGCGGGTTGGTTGATTGACAGCCTGGGGATTGCCTATTTGGTTGGATGGTTATGTAGTTTGGTTGACTAGTTGGTTGGTGTGTGGGTTGTTCAGTAAGTTGCCTGGAGGGAATAGAGGGTTTGCTGGCATTCAAGCTGGTTGGTAGGTTAACTAGTCGGTAAACTGCTCGGTCGGTAGGCTGTTTGGTTGTTTTGTTGGCTGGTTGGTTCATATGCTGGTTGGTTACCTGCCACAAGAACCAGTTCAGTCCGGCATTAGATAACTCCGACTGACCTTTTACCCAACCATGACATCACAATTAACGATAAACACCCGGTGACACAAAGTGCCACCATTTGGATGAGGATCACTTGTGGAGAGGTCTCGGAAACACCGTTCAACCGTTGTTATATTAGGGCTACCGGCAACAGGCAGGGTGGGGTTTCATTATGAAACTCTGAATTGTGTATAAAGTTATATTAATTTACAAGCAGTAATCAAATCTGTTTGGATGATCGAGTTATCTAATTCGATGAAAACATCACGGTTGTTCGTGTTGTGTGTGTGTGTATATGTGTGTCTGTGTGGGGGAGAAAAAGAGAGAAAACGAACCAACCAACGAACAAACCAACGAACAGATTTTATTTTCAAAGCGTCATGAACTGGGCACGCAGGTCCGTCTTACATTTGTCCCTTCCAAACACCAATCTTTCACACAGCAGTTGTGTTTTATCAATAAAGCATGTTATATTCATATGATAATATGCTTATTGTGAAAATCAAGGGGGAAAAAGCATGGGTGGTAAAATGCATGCAAAATATAGCGCACGCACGCACATACACACACACGCACACACATGCGTGCGCTCGCCCACACACTCACTTAAACACGCAAACACCCACACAACCAAATATATACATACATACACACATATACACACACATTCCACACACATTCCACACACATACATACTTAAAGATACACACGTGCAGACACAGACACAGAAACACATGCAGGCAGTGAGAAAGAGAGAAGAGAGCCAGAGAGATAAAGAAAGAGACAAAGAGAAGGACAGGGGGAGAGAGAGGAAGAGAGAGAGAGAGAGAGAGAGAGAGAGAGAGGAGAAGAGAGAGAGAGAGAGAGAGAGAGGAGAAGAGAGAGAGAGAGAGAGAGAGGAGAAGAGAGAGAGGAGAAGAGAGAGAGAGAGAGAGGAGAAGAGAGAGAGAGACAGACAGAAAGGCACACAGAGAATCAGAGGGACAGAGAGAGAGAGAGAGACTTACAGACGAGAGAGTTAGTGAGAGACATAGTGCAAAAAGAGAGAGAGAGAGAGAGAGAGAGAGATAGAGAAGAGACATGCCTGTAGAGAAAAACAAAGAGAGAGAGAGAGAGAGAGAGAGAGATGGAGAGAGAGAGAGAGAAGAGACATGCCTGTAGAGAAAAACAAAGAGAGACAGTGAGAGAGAGAGAGAGAGAGAGAGAGAGAGAGAGAGAGAGAGAGAGAGAGAGAGACAGACCTGTAGAGAAAAACAAAGAGAGAGAGAGAGAGTGAGAGAGAGATGGAGAGAGAGATGGAGAGAAAAAGAGAGAGAGAGAGAAGAGACAAGCCTGTATAGAAAAACAAAGAGAGAAAGAGAGAGAAGAGACATGCCTTTAGAGAAAAACAAAGAGAGAGAGAGAGAGAGAGAGAGATGGAGAGAGAGAGAAGAGACATGCCTGTAGAGAAAAACAAAGAGAGAGAGAGAGAGGCAGAGAGAGAGATGGAGAGAGAGAGAGAGAGTGAGAGAGAGAAGAGACATGCCTGTAGAGAAAAACAAAGAGAGAGAGAGAGAGAGAGAGAGAGAGAGAGAGAGAGAGTGAGATGGAGAGAGAGATGGAGAGACAGAGCAAGAGGGACCGAGAAAGAAGGGAATGTGTGTGTTTTTGAGAGAATTACAGAGCACGAGAACGAGTGAGGGCGAGAATGCCACTGTGTGTGCGCATGTGTGCATGTATTTGTGTGCGTGCGCGCACGTGTGTGTGTGTGTGTGTGAGAGAGAGAGAGATATATAGCGAGGGAGTGTGTATGCGAAAGTTGCTTGTGTGCGTGTGTGTGTGTGTGTGTGTGTGTGTGTGTAAGAGATAGTATTCGTGCGGGCGTGTGTATATGTTTGAGATAGATGTTTTACTGATACAAGACTGAGCTTTTTTTAAATACAAAGCAATAATTAAATTGAGTTTTTGTTAAAAAGGTTAGTTTCGTATCCTTTACAGGACGTTGCAAAACCAACCCCGTTGTGTGGTTTTTCTAGGCAATTATACGTCCAGTAGTTTGTAATTGCTTACTGGACGGTCGGCTTTCTTGACACCACTGTGGAAACCAACGCAAGGCGCATGGCCCGCAGTTGGGATCGAACCCGGCATCCCGGCATTACGAAGCGTTCTCATCGACTTAGCCACAGAGCCGACATATGTTAAAAACAATTGAGCAATACTGTGATTGTGTAACAGTCACAGCAAAAACTATGCAATGGCGTGTCAGCAGTGTAACAGTTACAGCAAAAACTATGCAATGGCGTGTCAGCAGTGTAACAGTCACAGCAAAAACTATGCAATGGCGTGTCAGCAGTGTAACAGTCACAGCAAAAACTATGCAATGGCGTGTCAGCAGTGTAACAGTCACAGCAAAAACTATGCAATGGCGTGTCAGCAGTGTAACGGTCACAGCAAAAACTATGCAATGGCGTGTCAGCAGTGTAACGGTCACAGCAAAAACTATGCAATGGTGTGTCAGCAGTGTAACGGTCACAGCAAAAACTATGCAATGGCGTGTCAGCAGTGTAACGGTCACAGCAAAAACTATGCAATGGCGTGTCAGCAGTGTAACGGAGTCAGGTATACAACAATCACCAACGAATGACTGGCAAAACTGACATAGCAATGTGGTTATAAACTATGAATTTTATACTGGGATTTTCCCCGTGTGGGTTCCGCGGCCCTATTATAGAGAAAACAAGAACAGACCCACTGTCTACCCATAAGCATGTCGTAAGAGTCAACTAATTTTGAGCTTCCTTCGAAGACGGAGTGCATCTGCATGAGAGGCAAGGAACCAGCAGTTTGCATACAAAAAAAATCAGATCTGTAAAACGGATGCACATGCAACACTCAGGTTCCGGAACCGGACGGCAGTCCAGAAGTGGACGAACAACCAGAACTTTCCGCCGGAGTTAACAGCTGGTCAACGAGAAAAAGAAGAAAAGATATTGAGATTTTTGTTTGAAAGTAAGTATTTTCTTTAAAAAAAAAAAAAAAACAGTGAAGAATAAATGTGACTCTTTTTTTCATCAACATGGAATAATGGGGCTACTGTGATGTTACTGAAATAATACTTGAGAGTATATATCAATTGCTTTTAAAAATATATCGCTTTCATATTTTACTTCAGTTAGGAAATAACATTTGGGATTTTGCATCAGTGAGGAATAACAATTGTCAGTTTATATTACAGGAGAAGAAATTGTAAAATGCAATGTCAATTCAGGAATCATGTTTACATATACATTATTTGCGCAATACTTTGCACCGGAGCTTCTCAATATTCCATAGAAAATTTAGCTAGTTAAAGCCGCAAAATCCATTGATAGACTTTGTCAAATCGAGAATTATGGGCTACCGCCTTTGTCAATAAGGGAACTTGTTTAATGAACTGTATCAAAAGTGAAACCTGTTACAACAAACGAAACAAACAGAGTCACTAATTACCGACAGAAAGTAACATCTAAAGTTATACCGCAGTGAATATTAATGGCGGCCTAACAACAAAACAATCATGGCGGTTTTCAGGGGAACTAATCATGCACGGAAGAGCAAACTTCACCGGCCGATTGCCAACATTCAGAATATCTGAAACAAGATATGGAACATTACCTTGTATTCGCTTGTAGGGACTTTTCTTTTTTGTCCATTTATCGCCAAAATTATGGAAATTTAACCCTCTTCTGACAAGTAGCTATATCAATCAATGCCAGTATTAAAAGGGATACAAATCTTAGCAACAATAAACGGCGCGATCAGAACGTCTTTAAGGCCAATAAATTCATTTTCTCTAATTAAATCTAAATGCAACATTCTCGCTAGAGGATTCAATGTTGGAAAAATTGACATGCGAGTTTTTTTTTTTTTTTTTTGCGGGGGGCTTCCCTGTGCAGAAAGGAACGCCACAACCGGCGCTTCAGCGAGCCTCTATTCCACGCTCACTCTCAGATCGACAGGTCAAGGGTCAGGGGTTAAGAGCAATCAGCGACGACTCTTGATTTGAAGAGTCGTAATTCTCGCTCATCGCTGCGTTTCGTTGAAAGGCTTTGATTTCTATTGATTTCGTTTCTTTTTCCTATTCAACCCACTCTTTCATTCTGTCGTCTTTAGATGGCATTTAATCACTTGCCGACCTCACCCACCTCATCTGGCACTCACTAACGCCTCATCATCGCCTTCATCCAGTACTCAAAAGGAATGTAAGAAGTTGAACAAAAGCAGTTTTACTGGTGCTTTGTCTTCAAAGAAACTAAAATACATGCAGAAAAAAATGTTTCTTCTTCTTCTTCTTTTTCTTCTTCTTCTTCTTCTTCTTCTTCTTCTTCTTCTTCTTCTTCTTCTTCTTCTTCTTCTTCTTCTTCTTCTTCTTCTTCTTCTTCTTCTTCTTCTTCTTCTTCTTCTTCTTCTTCTTCTTCTTCTTCTTCTTCTTCTTCTTCTTCTTATTGCATTATCAATTTATTATTAAACAAGGTGTGTATGATATGTATGTTTGCGCGCGCGTGTGTGCGTGATATGTATGTATGTGCAGGCGTATTTGTATACATATGACTCTAAGTATGTTGTTTCTCTGCGTGTGTGTCTGCGAATGAATGCGACTGTGTCCTTGTGTATGTGTGCGAATGTGTGTGTTCGCGCGTATGTCCACGTGTATGTTTCAGTGTGAATTGGTCTGTGTGTGTTTCTGTGTGTTTAAGTGTGCCTCTTTGCTGTGTATGTGTGTCTGCGTGTGTGTGTGCGATTGGATACATGTAAGCTGTGTATATGTGTCTGTGTGTGTCTCTCTGTGCTTGTTTGCATGTGTATGTGTCTCGGTGTTTGTGTGTGTGTGTGTGTGTGTGTGCATATTTGATCTGACTGTGTGTATATCTTCGTTTGTGTCTGTGTGTGTCCCCGTATGTGTGTGTCTTCATGTTTGCCTGTGTGTTTATGTGTTTTGTCTGCGGGTGTGTCTATGAGGCTGTATGTATGTATCTCTGTGTGTGGGTGTCTGTATGTCTGTCTGCGTGAGTGTATGTATCAGCATGTGTCTGTCTGTCTGTGCATGTCTATGTGTGTTTCTCTGTGTGTATTGTGTGTGCCCCTTTGTTGTCTGTATGTGTCTGCATGTCAGAGTATATGTCTGTGCGTGCTGAATATATGTGTCTGCGTGTGTATTTCTATGTGTTTGCATGTGTATGCACTTCTGCGTGTTTGTCTCTGTGGGTGTCAGTATGGGTTTGTCTGCCTGTTTGTCTGTGTCTGTGTGTGTTTGACTGCGTGTGCGTCTATGTGGCTGTATGTATGTGTCTGCATGTTTGTCTGCGTATGTGTGTGTGTGGTGTGTGTGTGGTGTGTGTGTGTCAGTGTATGAGCACGAATGTAAATATGTGTGATGTGTGTTTCCCTGTGTGTGTTTATATGTAAGTGTCTGTGTGTGTGTCTGCATTTTTGTCTGAGTGTGTGTGTCTCTGTGGGAGTGTCCGTGTGTGCATGTGTGCGTCTCCATTCATGACTGTTTTTATGACTGTATGTTTGTATCTTTGTATGTATGTTTGTGTGTATGTATGCCTGTGTGTATGTGTGTATGCATGTTTGTTTGTATGTATGTGTGTATGTATGTATGCCTGTATGTGTGTATGTATGCAATGTATGCATGTATGTGTGTGTAAGTGAGTGGGTGAGCGTGTATATGTGGGTTCATGTATGCACGCGCGGGTTTTTGCATGCACTTTACAACTCATGCTTTTGTGTTCTTTTATAATATTCATAATATGCATAACATCATATGATCATAACATGCTTTATTAGTAAAATACAATTGCTGTGTGAAAGATGGTTGACTGGAAGGGCCGAATGTAAGACGGGCCTGTGTGCCCAATTTGTGATCCTTTGAAAATAAAGTTCGTTCGTTCGTTCTTCTTCTTCTTCTTCTTCTTCTTCTTCTTCTTCTTCTTCTTCTTCTTCTTCTTATTATTATTATTATTATTATTATTATTATTATTATTATTTAAAAGGGCCATTTTCAACGCCTTTATGCTTAGTTGGGCCAAAATGGCTAGAGTTATATTTTATAGACCAATCAACACTTGGTGGTACTCATTTAAGGCTGGGTCGAACTGGGCGGTAACAATCAATTTCGAAAAAACCCTCCGATCCGCAGGCGAGCATCTAGCCGCTAAACCACGACGGTTCCCGTTATTATTATTATTATTAATATTATTATTATTGCTATTAATTTTAAAATATTTGATCAATCTACATGAACCAATTATTAATCAAAATAGACTATTTTAGGAGATAAAATAAATATTGGACATGGATAAATGAAAATGAAAAAAGTGGAGGAGAAAACAGGCAAATGTGGATCGTTAAAAAAAAACAACAAATAATAATACGATAAAAAAAAAAAAGAGGAAATAATATTCGAAAATTGATATTCTACGCTATGTGTATAAAATAGCACTGTTACACCAATAACAGTGAAATTATGTTAGCCAAAAATGCATAAATCTACAGATAAACACTCGAAGATCAAACTCCATTTTTACCCATTGCTTCAGTGTCTATTCTATTTTCTCCTTACACCAAGTAAAGCCGCCATTATCGCAGCCAGACTTTATTCATCCGGGCACTTTGGGACGAATCGGCTTGTGTATAGGTTTTTAAGAGCCCTCGATGAAAGTCCTCGTTGAGTGAATAGACAATGATGAATATATTCGTCCCACCTCTGGCAAATAGGATCGACTTTGTGGAGTCAGGCGGCGATTGTCCAAGTGTTGGCAGGGTTTTGGTCTTTGATGATTTAGTACTATCTTCAGCTCTCTGTTGCTTTAGTTGTTAGAGATCTGATTTTGAGGGTCGTTCTGCAGCACCAACTGGCGTGCAGCAGTGTTTTTATGTAGCTCTGGGCTCTTCCGTAACTTCGCGTCGGTTCATATTTTTAAACTCCTCGTGTGCGTTCCGGTGCCCTGTTGTAGAAGGTACAAAGAAGACACCCACTGCCTTATTAATAAGCATGTCGTAAAAGGCGAATAATTAGGGATGTTTCGTGACAAAGTATGCAAGACGAGAAGCCAGCAGTATGTATTCATATATACCAGGTCTGTAAAACTGATGTGCACGCAAAACTCACCTTCTGGAACAATATCAAAGTCCAAAACTGGACGAACGACCAGAACTATCCGCTAGAATTTACAGTTTACGGCTGTAAACTGGGGCGAAAAGTTATGGTTGTTTGTTCACTTCTGAACTGCAGTCTTGCTATTCCAGAACCTGAGTGCTTCGTGTGCATCCATTTGACAGATCTTACTAATCTGTAAACACACTGTTGGTTTATCGCCTCTCAGGCAGATGCATGCCGACTTCAAAGAAATGTCCCAATTAGTCGAATCTTACGACATGCTTTTGGGTAGACAGTGGGTCTAGTCTTATTTTGTCTATAATCGGGTCCCGGAACCCACACGGGGATGTTTAACAATATGTTTGGTATGTTTTTAGGTACTGTTCTTCTCCCCTCCACATAATGAAGGCCCCTGAAACACACACCGGGAGAATCCGATTCAAACCTGTGACTTTGGGATCCGCAGGCAGACGACTAGTCACCGTGGTGCCGCATGAACCTAAGGATCTTAGAAAATTATTGAGTCTGTTGCCATTATTTTTTTTCCATTGTCGTCGCCGCCGCCACTACGACTACTACTACAACAACTACAACTACTACAACTACTTCTCTTCCTCCTCCTACTATACTACTACTACTACTAATCCTTTTTATCCTACTACTACTACTACCTCCACCACCACCACCACCACCACTACAGTGCAATCAAATAGAGAGCTTTGGCGATGAAATGAGAAAAAAAAAGGTTCTCAGAATATGATGGACCAAAAATAGAACAAATACTGACATCCCAAAAAATCTGAACATCACAAAAAGATTGGCTAATAAACAACATCCTGTCACGGAAACTGACATGCCTTGGTCATATCAAGCGCTACGGCGGATGTGAAAAAATTACAGCAGTTTAGTGACAGGTATGGTGACAGGAGGTGTTGGCAGAGGTCGACCAACACAAAGATGGGCACAGGACAGAAGTGAGTAGGACAGCGCACGAAGCGGAAGGGTTGACAGGAGACCGAGTTTCTTTCAGGCAGACCGTGATGAGAGCGACGTTCTGCAAAGGACCAGCTACATGATGATGTAAACTTGAATAATACGAATTCAAATCAATCGAAAACTTTTATTAAACCCATTCGTACAAACTGTCACTTCTTTTTAGAGTCGATGTGTGGTGTTGGTAGTCATGTCTATCCACAACCTTTTGTCTCGAGTGCTTTCAATCTACTCTGATGCATATGATCGTCCATACAATGATGACAAACTGTCCAGCTTATTTTCTCTCGGTCTTCTTCTGCCTCTCCCCAGCTCTAACTTTTCTACTGTCACGATGCACTCCGTTTTTCTCCTTCTCATTACATAACAATCAATACAGACTGTCTCTTTCTGATGTGGGCAATCAGTTCTCATCGTGTGAGTCTCTTTCAAGTCGTCTTCATGACTCTTTTTATCTGTCCAAGGTATTCTCAACATTCTTCTATAAAACCACATCTCCGCAGCTTCCATATAACTTTTCCCCAATTTACCAACTGTCCATGATTCACTTGCGTATATCAAGATAGGATTCATACAGCTTTTAAGAATTCTCTTTCTCGTCTCAACTGACAAAGAAAGATTGCATAAAATATTCTTCATTTAGTCAAATGCTGCCTTTGCTAGAGCTATTCTACAGTTCCCTTTAACAACAACGTGGCACTCATAAAAAAAGTATTTTGAAAAAATCCACCCCCAAATACAGTAAAAGTAAAGAACTTTTTTCCATGCCAGATTAGGCATATAGGGCCTTTACTTCCCAGGACTATCTGATACTCACTCAAGGTGTGGTCGACCTGAGAGCCAAGTTCGTTTAAAAACAAAGTCCGGCTCCTTTAGGACCCGAACCCATGACCGTTCAACCCACAGGCATGCTCCTAGCGGCTACACCACCACGGCTGTGAAGTGTCTGTAAGTCTGTTTGGATATTTGCTTCCCACTGTCTTCTTGGTCTGCCTCCTGGTCTACTCCTGTTTAATCTCTTGTTTTTGTAAACATTTTTTTTTATCCCTGTTTCATTTCGTTGCTTTGCTAAAAAAAAAAAAATCGTCACATTCAGCCAGCACTGAGAAGGGGGAACTTCGAGGTTACAATTGTGGCTAGCTTATAAGCGTCATATAAAATTACTTAGCACTGCACGCCAACAAGATCTCAAAAAAAAAAAAAAAATCCTGCAGTCTTGATGCGAGCAAACGCGACAGACCCAGTAGTGTAAATACCGGCGACGAAATCGTCTACTGGCGAGCCAATGGTAGACCCCGTCGTTGATGCTTTGCATCTTTGTTGTCTGCCATTCTCTCTTTATATACTCTATTATTAACAATAATTAGTTCATCACTGTCTCACTACCACCATATAGTGCAACACAGACCGCCCTTGTCGCTTAAAAATAACGGAACCAGAGGTCGACCACGCAAACGATGGATAGATGGTATATCCTATCACGTAACTACCAGCATATGTGCTGCAGATACCGAAGCTCTCCCCCGAAGCCTCATCAAAACCTGACGCTGAACGACAGACGGTTAGTTGCGTATCCTTTACAGGACGTTACAGAACCAACCCCAAAAGCCCCTGGCTGTTGTATGGTTTTTCTAGTCAAAATTACGTCCAGTAGTTTGACACTGCCTCTGGACGGTCGGCTTTTTTAATACCACTGTCGAAACCAACGCAAGGCGCATGGCCCGCAGCTGGGATCGAACCCGGCATAGCTGCATTACGACATAGCCACAGAGCCGACGAAAGGCAGAACAGGAGGAGAAAAAAAAAAGAACTAGTGTATACTATGTGTATTTTAATTACATTTAGTGTACATTCAGTACTCACAGAATGAGAAGGAAGAGACTACTCTGTGTGTGTGTGTGTGTGTGTGTGTGGGGGGGGGGCGTGAGTATGTGTGCTATGCGTGCGAGCGTGCGTGCGTGCATGCGTGCTTGCGTTTGATATCAGGCGGTATCTGAGTGCAGCTGTCAGTGACTTGACGTGTGAATAAACGGTTTCTATCTCTCATTGAGGTAAGTGGTTCTCTTCTCCGACAGCAAATAATTCTAACCGGCCATGAATCGCGCCCATTAGAGCCGGCACTGGCCTAACAGCTCTAACGTCCGTCAAGGTCATTTGTATACAAATATTACAAGCGCTGGCGGCCATTTTCTTGCGCTGCCTCCTGGGAAGAAAGGGAGATAAATGGGAATCATAAGAGAACATTTTCACAAACAGAAAAGATTAACCGGCCCTTAAAAGACGCCATGATAAGAGAACTGAATAAAGAGAAGCCAAATAAAGAGCGTATAATTCAAACTGTCCTCAGAAACGAAGAAAATAGCCCTCCCTTATCCCTCGGTAAATGATCGTTTCCTCCGCTCTTAACCTCGCCCCACGTTCCTTCATTCAATTCTGGCCGCTCTACCCCGGCTTCTGTAATTTGCAAATGTCACTAGTGATCTAACGATGCTTGTTGGCCATTCCGGCAAACTTTTTTCTGGGCTCTCGGCGACCATTACCGAAATTGGCCCTAAACAAACGAACACAAGTCTACGCACGAGCGGCCGACAAATGATACCTCCCACCCGCCCTCTTCCCTCTCCTCCTCCTCTCGCTGATGGAAATGACTACCAGAAATGATTTCTTCCTTGTTAACTGTCCAGCATTTTGATGATTTTCTTAAAGTCACTTCACACATTTTGCCTGGTTGGCTGCTCCGAGCCAATTTCTCAATAACTGGCTAACAAATTCTATGTCTCCATACAGACCAATTTCTCATTCTTCAGCCTCTGGCCACTCACTTTGGTGGTTTTATGCAATTTCGGGTATTTAGACTAAACCTTATATATTATTTCACATCGAGTCCCTGCAGATAAAGTCGACGGCGATAAACTAATTGAAGAAACCACACATTAAAATTATTGCACACGGCGAGATAAACTACATAAGCATAAATTCACATATCCCCTAATTTATAGCTTTCAGCTTTATCAATTTATTCATCTGCTTGATTTATGCGGCGACAAAGCTTTTATAATTCCCCAACATTCAATTTTGTTTCGTTTCTTTCCTAACGACACCCATTTTGCATTGTTGGAGGGTGTTCACTTTTATTCTGTTCTGCGTTCTGTTTTCTCATTCTCACATTTCACGAAATCAAACTGTACGCTTCTCGGCTCTCCTCTTTCTCCTTCTTTTCCCCATATTCCTCTTCCACCACCCTTCTTCTCCTCTTTCGTCACATCCTCCTTTTTCAGCTTATCCATATACCCTCCTTCTCCCACATACACGCTCATCCTCAACCTCCCCCATCACTTCCTCCCCCTTTTCATCCGGCTCCTCTGTATACCATCCTCCTCATCCTCCTCCTCTATATATCCTCCTCCTTATCCTTCTCCGTTACATCCTCCCCCTTCTCATCCTCCTCCATCACATCCTCTTCTTCCTCATCTATTACATCCACCTTCTACCCTATTCCATCAATCCTACTTTTTTTCAATCAATTTTTCCTTCTCCTCCCCGTCGCCCCTACCTCTCCTCCTCCTCCTCATCGCACCCTCCTTTGTCTCATCCAGTAAACTTTTGTCCTTCTCCTTCTACTTCTCTTCCACAACGTCCACCTCTCCAATCTACCACTGTCCACCTGCTGCTATACGAGATCTACCTTCTCATTCATCATATCCTCTTTTTCTCCTCTCCCTCTACAAATCCGCTTTCCCCCCCCTCTCCTCCACCATATCTTCTTTCTCTCCCAACCTCTCTTTCTCTCCCACCTCCTCCACATCTTCTTTCTCTCCCACCCTCTCTTTCAATTTTCTTTCTCTCCCACCTCTTTCACCATTTCTTTTTTCTCTCCTATCCTCTCTTTCAATTCCCCTTCTCTTCCATCTCCTCCACCATTTCTTTTTTCTCTCATATCCTCTCTTTCAATTCTCTTTCTCTCCCATCTCCTCCACCATATCTTCTTTCTCTCCCACACTCTCTTTCAATTTTCTTTCTCTCCCACCTCTTTCACCATATTTTCTTTCTCTCCCACCCTCTTTTTCAATCCTCTTTCTCTCCCACCTCCTCCACCATATCCTCTCCCCCCTCCATTAATCCCACTTCTTCTCTAGCATCTCCTCCTCCTTCACCTCCTCCTCCTTCACCTCCTTCACCACACCTCCTCCCTGCTTCCATCGGACAATCTCTGTGCCAGGAACAAATTCGCTCCCGCTAAAACAACCATCTATCACAGCCACGCTCGCAGAACAAATGGCGCGAGATGATGGACCGGCAAATTCCGGCCAACGCTCACCAAGCCGGAAAACCGGCCTCGTAAATGGAGGATATCGTCATGTGTATCATCAAGCTCACTACGCCGCTTTACGCCGGCTGTCAGTGACGTCTTTAACCGGTTCTCGTGAGAACTGACTCCGGCATCCATTCCGAGGAAATGTCAGTACGATTTTCAATCTGAGAGCCAGCGGTAAAAGCATGTATCTCAATGTTATTATTATTCGAAGGCACTTTCGTTTGTGAAAATTTTCTGAACTTTCTGTCACTTTCCCCCACATTTCATGATCTTCCTTTCTGTCAGGCATTTATTGCACTTACTTCCCACATTTTTCTTTCTTAATTTTCCCGTTCCTACAAATTTTTTTCCAACTCGTGTTTTGTTCTCGGATCCTTTCTTTGAACGTTTTTTTTATATGTCGTTTTGTTTTCCCTCTAGACTTTCCATATTATCTGTAATTATTTATTTCACACATAAAGGCTCGGATTGTATCTCGTGTGGTTCCTCTGCCACATTATTCCTACCTTTATGCTTTTTGTAAAAAAAAAAAAAAAAAGTAAAATCGGGAGATGTGAACCAGCGTAATTGCACCAGCGTCATGGTTATAAACCATGAGTGCTCTGCGACCAGTACGGACAGCTAACAAGAAACTGTCCGCATATATCGCCGTCCGCACGCAACTCCGTAGCTACAGCGACGTTTCTCCATTTACTCCAGAGTATTACCTCTGGTACCCATTACCTGGCTGGGCAAACGACGGCAACCGCAGCTGGATTTGAAAGCGAGTGTCCTATCGACTGCGCTAACACGACCCCGTGAACATGCTTTTTGTTCTGTCTTAAACGAACAAAACATGCTTTATTGATTTAAAAAAAATAATACAACTGCTGTGTGAAAGGTGAGTGGCTGGAAGGGCCGAATGTAACAAGGGCATATGTGCCCAATTTGTGAAAATTTGAAAATAAAGTTCGTTTGTTCTTTCTTCGTCGGATTCTTAATTCTCATTTAGGCCATTGGCGATTCTCAGCTTCCACCACTTTTTGTTGTCCCCAAGTGGGATGCAATTTTTAGTTATTTTGGAGCTCTACCCGGTCTTTTGCCGGGGGCCCTAAATATAGCCGGGCCTTACAAATGGCCTAACGGCTGAACATGGTTTCCGGGACCTCTCCACCGGTGATCCTCATCCACCTGATGAAATTTGTGTCACCAGGTGTTTATCTCCTGTGTGATGTCCTGGTCGGTTAAAACTGACCTACCTCAACCCCTCTTTGTTTGACTCAATGATTTCCATTTCATTCTTACATATTTCTGTTGTTTTCCCACATCTATATTTTGTTTCTCATCGCTTACCTCTGTGTTTCATTGTTCAGTTGAGCATTTCTGTATTTGAATTGCTGTATTATTTCTCTCTCTCTCTCTCTCTCTCTCTCTCCCTTTCTCTCCTCCTCCTCATTTCTCTGTTCCTTTTTGTCCCCCTGTCTCTGTGTGTATCTGTGTCTCTCTATATGTCTCTGTGTCTCTGTGTGTGTCTGTGTCTCTCTGTATGTTTCTGTGTCTCTCTGTATGTCTCTGTGTCTCTCTGTATGTCTCTGTGTCTCTCTGTGTGTCTCTGTCTCTCTCTGTATGTCTCTGTGTCTCTCTGCTTTGTTTTTTTTTTTTTTTTTTTTTTTTTTTTTTTTTTTTTTTTTTTTTTTTTTTTTTTTTTTTTTTTTTTTTTTTTTTTTTTTTTTTTTTTTTTTTTTTTTTTTTTTTTTTTTTTTTTTTTTTTTTTTTTTTTTTTTTTTTTTTTTTTTTTTTTTTTTTTTTTTTTTTTTTTTTTTTTTTTTTTTTTTTTTTTTTTTTTTTTTTTTTTTTTTTTTTTTTTTTTTTTTTTTTTTTTTTTTTTTTTTTTTTTTTTTTTTTTTTTTTTTTTTTTTTTTTTTTTTTTTTTTTTTTTTTTTTTTTTTTTTTTTTTTTTTTTTTTTTTTTTTTTTTTTTTTTTTTTTTTTTTTTTTTTTTTTTTTTTTTTTTTTTTTTTTTTTTTTTTTTTTTTTTTTTTTTTTTTTTTTTTTTTTTTTTTTTTTTTTTTTTTTTTTTTTTTTTTTTTTTTTTTTTTTTTTTTTTTTTTTTTTTTTTTTTTTTTTTTTTTTTTTTTTTTTTTTTTTTTTTTTTTTTTTTTTTTTTTTTTTTTTTTTTTTTTTTTTTTTTTTTTTTTTTTTTTTTTTTTTTTTTTTTTTTTTTTTTTTTTTTTTTTTTTTTTTTTTTTTTTTTTTTTTTTTTTTTTTTTTTTTTTTTTTTTTTTTTTTTTTTTTTTTTTTTTTTTTTTTTTTTTTTTTTTTTTTTTTTTTTTTTTTTTTTTTTTTTTTTTTTTTTTTTTTTTTTTTTTTTTTTTTTTTTTTTTTTTTTTTTTTTTTTTTTTTTTTTTTTTTTTTTTTTTTTTTTTTTTTTTTTTTTTTTTTTTTTTTTTTTTTTTTTTTTTTTTTTTTTTTTTTTTTTTTTTTTTTTTTTTTTTTTTTTTTTTTTTTTTTTTTTTTTTTTTTTTTTTTTTTTTTTTTTTTTTTTTTTTTTTTTTTTTTTTTTTTTTTTTTTTTTTTTTTTTTTTTTTTTTTTTTTTTTTTTTTTTTTTTTTTTTTTTTTTTTTTTTTTTTTTTTTTTTTTTTTTTTTTTTTTTTTTTTTTTTTTTTTTTTTTTTTTTTTTTTTTTTTTTTTTTTTTTTTTTTTTTTTTTTTTTTTTTTTTTTTTTTTTTTTTTTTTTTTTTTTTTTTTTTTTTTTTTTTTTTTTTTTTTTTTTTTTTTTTTTTTTTTTTTTTTTTTTTTTTTTTTTTTTTTTTTTTTTTTTTTTTTTTTTTTTTTTTTTTTTTTTTTTTTTTTTTTTTTTTTTTTTTTTTTTTTTTTTTTTTTTTTTTTTTTTTTTTTTTTTTTTTTTTTTTTTTTTTTTTTTTTTTTTTTTTTTTTTTTTTTTTTTTTTTTTTTTTTTTTTTTTTTTTTTTTTTTTTTTTTTTTTTTTTTTTTTTTTTTTTTTTTTTTTTTTTTTTTTTTTTTTTTTTTTTTTTTTTTTTTTTTTTTTTTTTTTTTTTTTTTTTTTTTTTTTTTTTTTTTTTTTTTTTTTTTTTTTTTTTTTTTTTTTTTTTTTTTTTTTTTTTTTTTTTTTTTTTTTTTTTTTTTTTTTTTTTTTTTTTTTTTTTTTTTTTTTTTTTTTTTTTTTTTTTTTTTTTTTTTTTTTTTTTTTTTTTTTTTTTTTTTTTTTTTTTTTTTTTTTTTTTTTTTTTTTTTTTTTTTTTTTTTTTTTTTTTTTTTTTTTTTTTTTTTTTTTTTTTTTTTTTTTTTTTTTTTTTTTTTTTTTTTTTTTTTTTTTTTTTTTTTTTTTTTTTTTTTTTTTTTTTTTTTTTTTTTTTTTTTTTTTTTTTTTTTTTTTTTTTTTTTTTTTTTTTTTTTTTTTTTTTTTTTTTTTTTTTTTTTTTTTTTTTTTTTTTTTTTTTTTTTTTTTTTTTTTTTTTTTTTTTTTTTTTTTTTTTTTTTTTTTTTTTTTTTTTTTTTTTTTTTTTTTTTTTTTTTTTTTTTTTTTTTTTTTTTTTTTTTTTTTTTTTTTTTTTTTTTTTTTTTTTTTTTTTTTTTTTTTTTTTTTTTTTTTTTTTTTTTTTTTTTTTTTTTTTTTTTTTTTTTTTTTTTTTTTTTTTTTTTTTTTTTTTTTTTTTTTTTTTTTTTTTTTTTTTTTTTTTTTTTTTTTTTTTTTTTTTTTTTTTTTTTTTTTTTTTTTTTTTTTTTTTTTTTTTTTTTTTTTTTTTTTTTTTTTTTTTTTTTTTTTTTTTTTTTTTTTTTTTTTTTTTTTTTTTTTTTTTTTTTTTTTTTTTTTTTTTTTTTTTTTTTTTTTTTTTTTTTTTTTTTTTTTTTTTTTTTTTTTTTTTTTTTTTTTTTTTTTTTTTTTTTTTTTTTTTTTTTTTTTTTTTTTTTTTTTTTTTTTTTTTTTTTTTTTTTTTTTTTTTTTTTTTTTTTTTTTTTTTTTTTTTTTTTTTTTTTTTTTTTTTTTTTTTTTTTTTTTTTTTTTTTTTTTTTTTTTTTTTTTTTTTTTTTTTTTTTTTTTTTTTTTTTTTTTTTTTTTTTTTTTTTTTTTTTTTTTTTTTTTTTTTTTTTTTTTTTTTTTTTTTTTTTTTTTTTTTTTTTTTTTTTTTTTTTTTTTTTTTTTTTTTTTTTTTTTTTTTTTTTTTTTTTTTTTTTTTTTTTTTTTTTTTTTTTTTTTTTTTTTTTTTTTTTTTTTTTTTTTTTTTTTTTTTTTTTTTTTTTTTTTTTTTTTTTTTTTTTTTTTTTTTTTTTTTTTTTTTTTTTTTTTTTTTTTTTTTTTTTTTTTTTTTTTTTTTTTTTTTTTTTTTTTTTTTTTTTTTTTTTTTTTTTTTTTTTTTTTTTTTTTTTTTTTTTTTTTTTTTTTTTTTTTTTTTTTTTTTTTTTTTTTTTTTTTTTTTTTTTTTTTTTTTTTTTTTTTTTTTTTTTTTTTTTTTTTTTTTTTTTTTTTTTTTTTTTTTTTTTTTTTTTTTTTTTTTTTTTTTTTTTTTTTTTTTTTTTTTTTTTTTTTTTTTTTTTTTTTTTTTTTTTTTTTTTTTTTTTTTTTTTTTTTTTTTTTTTTTTTTTTTTTTTTTTTTTTTTTTTTTTTTTTTTTTTTTTTTTTTTTTTTTTTTTTTTTTTTTTTTTTTTTTTTTTTTTTTTTTTTTTTTTTTTTTTTTTTTTTTTTTTTTTTTTTTTTTTTTTTTTTTTTTTTTTTTTTTTTTTTTTTTTTTTTTTTTTTTTTTTTTTTTTTTTTTTTTTTTTTTTTTTTTTTTTTTTTTTTTTTTTTTTTTTTTTTTTTTTTTTTTTTTTTTTTTTTTTTTTTTTTTTTTTTTTTTTTTTTTTTTTTTTTTTTTTTTTTTTTTTTTTTTTTTTTTTTTTTTTTTTTTTTTTTTTTTTTTTTTTTTTTTTTTTTTTTTTTTTTTTTTTTTTTTTTTTTTTTTTTTTTTTTTTTTTTTTTTTTTTTTTTTTTTTTTTTTTTTTTTTTTTTTTTTTTTTTTTTTTTTTTTTTTTTTTTTTTTTTTTTTTTTTTTTTTTTTTTTTTTTTTTTTTTTTTTTTTTTTTTTTTTTTTTTTTTTTTTTTTTTTTTTTTTTTTTTTTTTTTTTTTTTTTTTTTTTTTTTTTTTTTTTTTTTTTTTTTTTTTTTTTTTTTTTTTTTTTTTTTTTTTTTTTTTTTTTTTTTTTTTTTTTTTTTTTTTTTTTTTTTTTTTTTTTTTTTTTTTTTTTTTTTTTTTTTTTTTTTTTTTTTTTTTTTTTTTTTTTTTTTTTTTTTTTTTTTTTTTTTTTTTTTTTTTTTTTTTTTTTTTTTTTTTTTTTTTTTTTTTTTTTTTTTTTTTTTTTTTTTTTTTTTTTTTTTTTTTTTTTTTTTTTTTTTTTTTTTTTTTTTTTTTTTTTTTTTTTTTTTTTTTTTTTTTTTTTTTTTTTTTTTTTTTTTTTTTTTTTTTTTTTTTTTTTTTTTTTTTTTTTTTTTTTTTTTTTTTTTTTTTTTTTTTTTTTTTTTTTTTTTTTTTTTTTTTTTTTTTTTTTTTTTTTTTTTTTTTTTTTTTTTTTTTTTTTTTTTTTTTTTTTTTTTTTTTTTTTTTTTTTTTTTTTTT
>CAJHNH020004590.1:32500-35588 GCA_905116865.2 Candidula unifasciata
TTCTATGTCCATGTTCTATGTCCATGTTCTATGTTTATGTTCTATGTAGATGTTCTATGTCCATGTTCTATGTTTATGTTCTGTGTCCATATTCTATGTCCATTTTCTATGTCCATGTTCTATGTTTATGTTCTATGCCATGTTCTATGTTTATGTTCTATGTAGATGTTCTACGTCCATGTTCTATGTCCATGGTCTATGTCTATGTTATAAGTCGATGTTCTATGTCCATGTTCTATATCCATGTTTCATGTTTATGTTCCATGTCCATGTTCTATATTTATGTTCTATGTCCATGTTCTATGTCCATGTTCTATGTCCATGTTCTATGTCAAAATTGTATATTATCCTCCCCTTGTGGGTTTCAGGGTTCTATTGTGGGGGAAACAAGTAAAGACCCACTGCCTCTCAAACAAGCATATCGTATTAGTCAACTAGATGGGCGCTTCCTTCGAAGTCTGGGTTCATACGCCCGAGCGGCAAAGAACAATCAATAGCACGCAAATACGCCACTAAAAAGGATATAGACCCAAAATTCTGGCCCTGCCACACAGCTAAACTCCACATGGACGAACACACATGACTTTCAGCCAGAGCCTTCAGCCGGTGAACGGAGAAGAAGTATAATATACATACATCCTTATGTGGAATAATTAGCTGTCACGTTCTCCTTCACAAAAAGTTAACATAGTCCGCTATCAGCTCTAGCACACACTGCTGTTGGTGTGTGTCACAGCTAACAAAAGTTAACATAGTCTGCTATCAGCTCTAGCACACACTGCTGTTGGCGTGTGTCACAGCTAGAGAAAGTTAACATAGTCCGCTATCAGCTCTAGCACACACTGCTGTTGGTGTGTGTCACAGCTAGAGAAAGTTAACATAGTCTGCTATCAGCTCTAGCACACACTGCTGTTGGCATGTGTCACAGCTAGAGAAAGTTAACATAGTCCGCTATCAGCTCTAGCACACACTGCTGTTGGCGTGTGTCACAGCTAGAGAAAGTTAACATAGTCCGCTATCAGCTCTAGCACACACTGTAGTTGGCGTGTGTCACAGCTAGAGAAAGTTAACATAGTCTGCTATCAGCTCTAGCACACACTGCTGCTGGCGTGTGTCACAGCTAGAGAAAGTTAACATAGTCTGCTATCAGCTCTAGCACACACTGCTGTTGGCATGTGTCACCGCTAGAGAAAGTTAACATAGTCTGCTATCAGCTCTAGCACACACTGTAGTTGGCGTGTGTCACAGCTAGAGAAAGTTAACATAGTCTGCTATCAGCTCTAGCATACACTGCTGCTGGCGTGTGTCACGGCTAAAGAAAGTTAACATAGTCTGCTATCAGCTCTAGCACACACTGCTGCTGGCGTGTGTCACAGCTAGAGAAAGTTAACATAGTCTGCTATCAGCTCTAGCACACACTGCTGCTGGCGTGTGTCACAGCTAGAGAAAGTTAACATAGTCTGCTATCAGCTCTAGCACACACTGTAGTTGGCGTGTGTCACAGCTAGAGAAAGTTAACATAGTCTGCTATCAGCTCTAGCACACACTGCTGTTGGCGTGTGTCACAGCTAGAGAAAGTTAACATAGTCTGCTATCAGCTCTAGCACACACTGTAGTTGGCGTGTGTCACAGCTAGAGAAAGTTAACATAGTCTGCTATCAGCTCTAGCACACACTGCTGTTGGCGTGTGTCACAGCTAGAGAAAGTTAACATAGTCTGCTATCAGCTCTAGCACACACTGCTGTTGGCGTGTGTCACAGCTAGAGAAAGTTAACATAGTCTGCTATCAGCTCTAGCACACACTGTAGTTGGCGTGTGTCACAGCTAGAGAAAGTTAACATAGTCTGCTATCAGCTCTAGCACACACTGCTGTTGGCGTGTGTCACAGCTAGAGAAAGTTAACATAGTCTGCTATCAGCTCTAGCACACACTGCTGTTGCCGTGTCTCACAGCTCATATCTCTGTCCACACCTGCTTTTGTCTAATTTCTTATTCTCACAATTTATATTTTTTTACACACTTTCTTGTTTCTTATTCCTAAATGACTTATTGTATATCTATTATGCATAAATTTTTGGTGTCTCATTCCTAATTTTCACATGCTTTCTTTTGTTTAATTCCTAACGGTCACAGTTTGTATATTTGTCCACAGTTGTTTTGTAATTTATAATTTTTACAACTTTCTTTCTTCTTCGATCCTTCTGTCAGAAAACTTATATCAGGAGGCCGGTAGCCTTTATGAAAGCTATCGTGCAATCCATATCCTCTTGTGTACCATACAGTTTTGTCTTTATTGTGGTTGGGAACAGGCCAGATTGCGTCTCTGTTGTCAGCATACAGTTGACAGTGTTGGAGCACATGCTCAGCATTTTCGGGTGCCACGCTGCAGGGACACGTCTCCGTATTTCCTACACCGAAAAATGTGAACATATGTTGACGAAATCTGTTGTGCCCTGTCCTTAGTCTGAAGTATAATAGACTGTCCTCTCTAGAGAGGCGATGAAGTGAGTCTTGGGGAGAAAATCTGGTGTGGGTATCCAGCCACCTTTCTTGTGATACTAGATTGTATTAATGTTTTTCATATCTTGGTGGGTTAAGTCGCTATTTTGGTTGTACCATGTCACTGGCGCCGTCTGGCTAAGCTGTCCGCTAGTTTCATTGCACTTCCAAGACCAGTGACCTGGAATCCATCTGCAGTACAGATGTTCTAACTGAAGAGCCTAAGTAAATCAGCTGTTGCGTAAAGTCTACAAACTGAGTGTCTTTTGGGTTAACAATTGCTTTTAGAACGGACATAGTCCCACAGTCAGAAAAGACCACTATGCTATATTTGCTGTGTTGTTTTGAACTCAGGAAAGAACATGCCGCGTAGAAGTGCTTCTGCCTCTGCCTCTTGAAAAAACAAACTGGAGGAATACGTAATCTGTTGGTACAGCCTGGTGATTTTTTTAAACCATTTGGGCATTCTATGTTATATCCTACCTTCCTCCGTCTTTTACTGCTCTCTTGGCTGAACTATCTGTATACACTCGAATCCAAACTTCTGGTGTGGGTAAAGTCAATTGATCTCTCCTTCTGTAGTTGATTT